>RJVU01059915.1:7313178-7333337 GCA_003731715.1 Anabarilius grahami
GCAAATATTACAAACTAAAATATAAACCAAATAAACTTTAAAAATATATATTAAAACTAAGCTAAAACTAACAATAATAATAAAAAATTAACTATTTAAAAATAAAAAAGAAATAAGAGCTAAATTAAAAACAATTTCAAAAATGAAACTATAACAACCCTGATCCAGACCTTTTGATTCAAGACAGACTTTTTTCTGCAGTTTTTATTCAAATATTGATACGAATAAATCAGCAACTGCATAATATAATGTAATGAATGTCAGTCTAACAAAACTATGTGGCCTTCAAATAAGACAATCTAACACTTCCCTATATATTATTCGAAAAACAGTAGGCAAAACTTCTCTGGATGACCTAATTATTCTGGTGAAAAGTGTGCATTCGCTGGGCATTTTACTATCCCATGAGGCCATGAGAAGGGAATTTATGAATGGAAGTGAAGCGACGCAACTGATGCTGGTAGGTCAAATGACAGTAACAACATGGCGGATGTAGTACGTCCAAATTTCCTTCAAATTATATTCATAATACATAGAGCGTAGTTTTTTAACGATCACAAAGTAAATTCAAATTCAAATGTAGTATTTCGGACACAAAGCTTGACTATACTGTCACCATCAAATCCTTGTCTTTTCTGCATGCTGTCCAGTCACACCATAACACCTCTCACCAGGCCTTCATAAGACCACAATTCCTTAAGCCTCACATACACATGCACAACGTGTTCAGGCAGACGACTGCAAAAAAAGGGAAAAGAAAGAAACAAACAAAACAATAAAAGCAAAAAATAGCAATACACTTAAAGATACATGAATAGCCAATCTGTCAGCTCATAATAATAAAACTCTGTGCCTCTTCTGTGTGTGTATATTTTATGGCTTTTCAGCTAGTCTCTCAAAGCAACTGTGTGATTATTATGCAGCCACTCGATCCTACACTCAGGGCAGCATTTATGGGTTTCCTTTCCTGCTAGCATAATCCTCCAGAGGTGATCTGACTGCTATACACAGAGCCCATGAAAATGCTCTTATTTGCCATAATCATTTCTCCTAGGACCATGCCAGGCTTGTTTAATTGGACTCGAAGGCACCCGTTCCTTAATTTCAGAGCCATGAATTTGAAATCAATAAGCAATGAAAAGGAAAGGAAACATCAGGCTGAATTAGTAATCATTAGACAGGGTGCTTACAAGGGAAATTTATAAGTCTAGGCTACCCAGGGTAATTATGAATATGCTCAGGCCTATTCATTGCATTGTTACGTAATTAGCCAGATGAGGAAAGTTTAATGCGATGGAGGTGTCAAGGCACCCTGGTATATGGGTCTCTATATTGAATTTATACACTCACACTGGATATTGCATTATGCTATGCATTACCTGAAGGTGCTGAAGTGATTTTATTTTTTTTTAATTAACACACATAAAATGTCCCTATGTGATAGATATCAGTGAAATAGGTGACTGTTGAAATAACATGTCTTCCTAACTGCGAAAGACTATATGAAGTCTAAAAAAGGTTAGGTTTGGCTTTTCTATCCATCTGAAAACTAGCCAATTAGAATCTCTAACTTTTTTCATGTCCAGGTTTGCTAACATCTCGTTGGCTTACATGTCTTTGGAGGGCAGGGTTGAGCCTGAGCCTGGTCAAATTTATTGGCTTAAGTCCAGTTCATATCAAAGGCGATAACGATAATCATTCTAATTCTATGAGAATAGTAAAGTACCTATTTAACAATAACAGCACAGAGGGACAATATTGTTTGAATCACTTTCAGATCTTTTTTTTTTTTTTTTCTCCAGCTGATTAATGATACAAACATTGACAGCCAATCAGAATCCAACGACTTGAAAGAGCTGGAGAATTTAAAGCAGCAGATGACATAAAAGCAGCAAGCACTTATAATTAACAAAATATTATTGAGTGTTGGTGTAGACTTTAATAGAGCTATCATTATAGTTATCTTTCCTGGTGTGGCTGGGCCTTAAAAGGCACAATATGTAAGATTTTTCAATTTAAAAAATCCAAAAACCACTAGAACAATGTTATATATTTAGTTGACTTGTGTGCTTACATTATCCCAAATGTTTCCAAGAATGTTTAAATCCAAATAAATAAGCAATTTTAACCAAAACACGGACAGTGTCTGTGTGTCGCCTATCAATGACATCATACCCGCGTTATCCTCGATTTCCGGTTTTATTTTTGTAGAAACCATGGACACTTTAATATATTATGTGTTTTATTAGACAGGTGAGCAACTGTTTGGATACATTCATCAACAGAAAACTAATCATGTTATATAGCTCAACACAGTAAGTTTTATTGTTTAAATCTTGTTTTCTTGATTTACAGATACAAATACATTACAAATAAAAGTTAATTGAAAATTTTTTTATTGAATTTACAGCGAGTACCATGTTTTACCATGCCTAATATCGATCTAGCTTACAGCAGTGTGCAACAAGTGTCTCATAGTAGCAGTCGAGCGAATGCAGAGTAGCACTATAACAACTTTCAACACACAAATGTATCTAATAAGATAAAACAGCTCTGCTTTACCCCACATATGCTTGACCAGAAGAAGCAGAAGCGACAACTGCGGCATAATAAATGTTACGCTGCTCTCGAGACGTGTGTCACGCTCGTCTCTCATTAGCAATCACTCCAGCAGCCTCGTTTCTGCTCGCAAAGCTCTCGGCCCTACTCAGCTTTATACTACAGTAACGTTAATAATCTCATCCATGAACATGATTTCTGCCCGAGTCCCATCCCAATTCTTTTCCACCGGCTGTAGACGTGAAGACAACACCTCCCATGATTCCGGGCTCAATCTCGGCATCATCAAGCTACGCCTTTGTTTTGAATAAGCGACCTCTAGTGGCGAAAATGTACAGATTGTGCCTTTAAGTTTAGCAAAATGGCAAAAATAATTTACAGCACCTTTAAAGTCAACATTAGGGTTTAGGAAATGAGAACTGTTGACTATTCTGTTCTTGAGCATATACATTCTTTCGCCAGTGCAGACACAATACTGTACTAAAACACTCTGACAGGGTTTCCTGCAAAACAGTGCCACAACACTGTTACTGAATCAACCGTGCAAAACAGACAGCGCAACTAGTGTGGTCTGATTACAAAATCAATGACAATTTGAGGCAGTTCTTTTTTTGTGAATCAAAAACATGCAATGCAGCCACTGTAGTCTGATTCCAAAACTAATGACTCAAATGAGCAGATTCATTTTAGTGAATCAAAAACAACGAGACATCAGTGTAGGTGTAGTAGTTCATATGTGTAGTCAAAGATACACAGTTTTGACAGTAGTATTTTAATAATAATAATGTTATAAAATTAACCATACTCAGATCTGGGTAGATTACTTACAAATTGTAATACTGATTACAAATTTAAAAATTTGGAATCAGTAATATAATCTCTTAGATTACACATTTTTGGTAACGTAATCTGACTACTTTTGGACTACATTTAGATTACTTTTGTGCTAACCCTTATTTGATGTCACATATATTGTAGGATAATCTTGTACTATTTTGATAGATACAAAGAAAGAATATATTCAAAAAATATATTCTATTCAGAAACAAGAGCCTCAACAGATTCTTTTTAAAGTGCAATGTATGGACAGTTAATACTTCAAAATACTACATCAAATATTTCATCTATATTTCCTCTATATTATTATTATTATTATATTATTTCATATATATATTTCATCTATATTCCCCTCACCGCCAGAAAAACTTGAAGAATCACAAACATACAGGTCCTTCTCAAAAAATTAGCATATTGTGATAAAAGTTCATTATTTTCCATAATGTAATGATAAAAATTAAACTTTCATATATTTTAGATTCATTGCACACCAACTGAAATATTTCAGGTCTTTTATTGTTTTAATACTGATGATTTTGGCATACAGCTCATGAAAACCCAAAATTCCTATCTCAAAAAATTAGCATATCATGAAAAGGTTCTCTAAACGAGCTATTAACCTAATCATCTGAATCAACTAATTAACTCTAAACACCTGCAAAAGATTCCTGAGGCTTTTAAAAACTCCCAGCCTGGTTCATTACTCAAAACCGCAATCATGGGTAAGACTGCCGACCTGACTGCTGTCCAGAAGGCCATCATTGACACCCTCAAGCGAGAGGGTAAGACACAGAAAGAAATTTCTGAACGAATAGGCTGTTCCCAGAGTGCTGTATCAAGGCACCTCAGTGGGAAGTCTGTGGGAAGGAAAAAGTGTGGCAAAAAACGCTGCACAACGAGAAGAGGTGACCGGACCCTGAGGAAGATTGTGGAGAAGGACCGATTCCAGACCTTGGGGGACCTGCGGAAGCAGTGGACTGAGTCTGGAGTAGAAACATCCAGAGCCACCAGGCGTGTGCAGGAAATGGGCTACAGGTGCCGCATTCCCCAGGTCAAGCCACTTTTGAACCAGAAACAGCGGCAGAAGCGCCTGACCTGGGCTACAGAGAAGCAGCACTGGACTGTTGCTCAGTGGTCCAAAGTCATTCGGAAATCAAGGTGCCAGAGTCTGGAGGAAGACTGGGGAGAAGGAAATGCCAAAATGCCTGAAGTCCAGTGTCAAGTTCCCACAGTCAGTGATGGTCTGGGGTGCCATGTCAGCTGCTGGTGTTGGTCCACTGTGTTTTATCAAGGGCAGGGTCAATGCAGCTAGCTATCAGGAGATTTTGGAGCACTTCATGCTTCCATCTGCTGAAAAGCTTTATGGAGATGAAGATTTCGTTTTTCAGCACGACCTGGCACCTGCTCACAGTGCCAAAACCACTGGTAAATGGTTTACTGACCATGGTATTACTGTGCTCAATTGGCCTGCCAACTCTCCTGACCTGAACCCCATAGAGAATCTGTGGGATATTGTGAAGAGAAAGTTGAGAGACGCAAGACCCAACACTCTGGATGAGCTTAAGGCCGCTATCGAAGCATCCTGGGCCTCCATAACACCTCAGCAGTGCCACAGGCTGATTGCCTCCATGCCACGCCGCATTGAAGCAGTCATTTCTGCAAAAGGATTCCCGACCAAGTATTGAGTGCATAACTGAACATAATTATTTGAAGGTTGACTTTTTTTGTATTAAAAACACTTTTCTTTTATTGGTCGGATGAAATATGCTAATTTTTTGAGATAGGAATTTTGGGTTTTCATGAGCTGTATGCCAAAATCATCAGTATTAAAACAATAAAAGACCTGAAATATTTCAGTTGGTGTGCAATGAATCTAAAATATATGAAAGTTTAATTTTTATCATTACATTATGGAAAATAATGAACTTTTATCACAATATGCTAATTTTTTGAGAAGGACCTGTATATAAGTGGCAGGTTTTTAATGAAAAAAATATAAACGTTAAAAAAATGAAAAATTAGGAGAATCAATGAATTGTGAACAACTGCCATTGTGTAAATAATATGTAATCATGTAATCCATAAAAAAGTAACTGCAGTCTGATTACAAGTATATTAAAGAGTAACTTACTCTAATTACAAGTACTTGATTTTTGGAATCTGATTACGTAATCCAGACTACATGTAATCCGTTACTACCCAGCTCTGACCATACTACATGTATGAACTGTTTTCTGTGTCACTATGTTCATTCTCTCATTTAGTTAATTATCCTGTTCACCGGTGGTCTTGTTAATTATCTCATTAGTTCCCTTTGTTTGTCCCATTTAAACCCTGAGTTCTCCTTTAGTCTTTGTTCGTTCTCATTTGCTATATGTTGGTTGTGTCTCTGTTCTCCTGAGCATTTTGTTATCAAAGACTGTTAATTTTACTGTCCTTCGTTCGTGTGATTTATACACTGCCACCAACCGTTACACATACATTTACCACGTTTAGTATTGTTATTTAATGTGTATTTAAGATTATTGGTTTGCATAAATACCAAATNCAAATCAAAAAAAAAAAAGAAAAAGAAAAAGAAAAAGAAAAAGAAAAAGTTTGTAAAAACAAATATTTAAAAAATAATAATAAAAAAAAACACTTTTTGCAAGAATTTGGTTGATGTTAATCCTTTCATTTTCAACCTACCAACTAGCTATGTCTAAATCCCATCCTACTTTTCTAATTGAACTAAAATTTTCATTTTTATGTCCAAACAACATTTCAACACAAACCTTTTTACTAAGAGAACAATGATAGAACACACAGCATTCACCATGGGCAGTCTGGCTGTCTCGTTTAGGATGCTCAAGGTGGGTAGCTTTGAACCTGAATTTCCTTTTTTTCCACCTTTCGTGTTGTGTCATTATGGAGAAGCAGAGTGCTATGGCCCAGAGGGTCTGTTTGTTCAGAATCTGTGGTGCGACAAAAAAGAAGGAGCAAGACAAACGAAAAAGCTACTGAAAGCTCGGCACTCAACCTGCCAGCTGGCTCGAAACAGCTTTAAATTGGCTAAAAAGCTCCTTGTGCTAGTTGCCAAACATATTTCTTCAGCCGAGGACAACGCAATGACGTCCATCCAGTATCTGATACAGTCCTTATTGTTCTTTCTGACTGAAATCATCATTTCCTGTGGGGGATATTGTACAGTGAGAAAGCCGGCGAGGCTGATGAAGGGTGAATGGGCTGTCTGTTCGCTGTCAGAGCACGCCTCACATCCACTGCCAGAGCTTGCGGCCGGCCTTAAATGAATCTGTCGGCGTAATTGCTCTGTGAGTGTGCTGCTGTGTGAGAAGACTACATTCCATTAGACTGAGAAGACCCTGGGGGAAGACGGCGGGATCTTGGCTAGATGTGTTTGTGTGATAGGGCAGGACATCGTAAAGTGAGTGTTGTAACGTCTAGGGACAAGAACGCATAGGAATACGCGTCTGCCCATTGATGTTTTGGTTTATGCAGAAATGTCATTCGCTCATGTGTGAAGTTAAAACATTCCCAACGGTACGGTTACGGTTGGCTTTTTCATGGGAAGACTGATTCGTACATGTCAGTGGGAAATGTAGCAGCCTACATGGTATGTAGCTTGTACTGTTAAAAAAAAATTATAATTAAAAAATCCATTAAAATGTTTGCAAATGCAAACTTGGCTTTAAGGGATACTCCACCCAAGATTCTCTCATCATTCGCTCACCCTCATGCCATCCCATATATATATGTCTTCTTTCTTCAGATGAACACTAACAAATATAAAAAAAAAAAAATACACTGCAGTTAAATTCAACATGAAATGAAAATTACCAAAATGAAAAATATATCATGTAAAAAAACATTAAAAAAAAATTAATCGTCCACAAAATGTCTAAAAATGTGTATTTAAATGTAAATAGGCTAAATTACCCTTTAAAACAAATTAAAAAATTTGTGTATGATTTATCAATTCTTCCAATAAAATAAAATAATAAAAAAATAATAAAATAAAACTTTTTATCTACCTTAACTCTCCTCGTTAGCTGATCTCAGGAATCGGGCTCTAATCTGGTAAGAAACGCCCACTTTTTACTTTTTCTTATGGATAAAACATCAGGTTGCAGAAATACAGTGGATTGTGAACTGCATTTTACATTTTCTTTAAACATTACCAATATTTGGTCCCGGGGAAAATGTAAGTTGAAGTAAAAGGCCATTTGCATCTGTTCTGTGTCCTTTAAAGTAAAGCTGCATCAACCTCAGGTAGACGTCTGATTGAGTGCCATTCTAATTTGGAAAAATTGGCAGCTTCCTTACTCAGCCCAGCTGCAGTAAGAAAGCACAGCAATCAATGTTGCTACCACTCTGTATTTCAGATTTGTTATTTATAGATTTGGCTTGCATACATTCTCTCTGGTTGAAAAAAAAAAAACCTCTCAGCAACAAATCTGACAGGCTTTAGCAGTTAGACAGGACACCTGAGGCTGAAGGTGCTGCTGAACATTGATACGGCTCTATGTAAGTGCACAAGACAGCAGTCACTCCAATATATTTTAGACATTCCCAAATTATATAGACAAACTGTGTGGAGATCAAAGTCATGCAAGCGTATATAGAGATGTGGGTATTTATTTGACAACCAAGACTCTTCATTCCAATCACATTTGATTAAATCAGACTATCCAGAACCTCCTAGTCAAAATTGGGTATTTGAGCAAATTTATATCTTTTTAATTTAAAATTGTTTCAGTAATTTTAATATTCAGATTTTGCTGTCCAATTTAGACACAATACAAATACTGTAGTGCTGCAGCAATACCCATCATGCATCATGGCATGAGGACACTGGCATGTTCAAAGCCAAGTTTTTCTCTAATGTTCAATAAAAAAAAATTCTATTTGACTGTAGGGTAACATTACAATTTATTTTGAAATGTGGAGCCTTGTAATCTTAAAACTATATACAATATAATGTCTTGTCTCAATTTTTGGCCACTGTCTTTTTGCGCACAACGATACCAGCCTGAGAATTTTACTTTATTGTATCCCACTTTACAGAACTTGAATGTGGGCTATGCATTAAATTCTTAGATGCACAGAGTTATTTGAAAATTGCAGACATTTAAACATTAAATACAACTGAAATAAAATGTATATTTTATGTTGTATATGTATACCATTCAAAAATTTGGGATCAGTAAGATCTTTTATGTTATTAGGAAGATTCCTACAGTATGCTCACCAAGGCTGCTTTTACTTGATGAAAAATACAGTAATTTCATGAAATATTATTGCAATTTATGATTAAAGATATTTGAATATTTAAAATATAATTTATTCCAGGGATGACAAAGCTGAATTTTCAGCATCATTACTCCAGTGTCACATGATCCTTCAGAAATCATTGTAATATGTTGATTTTGTGCTTAAACATTTTTAATTATTATCAATGTTGTAATTGTTTTTTTTTTGTTTTTTTTTTGATGACTAGAAAGTTCAAAAGAACAGCATTTATTTAAAATAAAAGTACATTATAAATGTCTTTATAGTCATTTCTGGTCAATCAGGTGTCCTTGCCGAATAAAAGTTTAAATTTTAATGTTTTGGCACAATCTTTTTAATATTTTTTTTTTCCATTGATTGATTGATTGATTGATTGATTGCATTTTTGGACTATTTGCCATTGCATTTGTGTGGGAGAGAGAACCGGAGAAAAGGAGTGTGCTTTCTGTAGATAAAACTTATTTTGAAGGAAAACATGGAAATAGTTTGATATTTTTTTATCATATATTGTTTATTTGTATTTGCTTGGCCAGCATCTTTCTGGGTTTTGGTTCATTTGATGTTGTAGGCTGTAAGAACCTTTGAAATAACTTTGCGATCAAAACCTGTCTGGAACTACTGTAGCCGTGCATTTACTGGAAAATAATTGAACAATCAATCAATCAGAATCAAGCATTCAACAGCCCTGTAGTAAAATTGGTTATAAAATGCTACTTATTTGACTTAATAAAAATGATTGTCACTACAATGATAGTTTGAATTCAGATTCACATTGTACACATACACTGCTGATAACAAAATTGCGTTAATGAAGCAAAACACAGCAGCAGTTTGCAGGTGTAATCCATTGTTTGACTGTTAAATCTCTTCAACCATTCAATGCTGCAGAATAAAGGGTTAAATAAATCTAACTCCAGAAGCTCATTAGTCAATGCACCCAACCATACAGCAGGTAAATATGACCATCACTCACACAGACAATATTATCCATAATCCATTTGCTTACATTAACATACTTGAAAATATGCATAAACCCCTGATTATTTGTGTATAACGAAGGGCTCCCATCAGCTCAAAATAAAGAAG
Organism: Anabarilius grahami; assembly: GCA_003731715.1. Classification (NCBI taxonomy): domain Eukaryota; kingdom Metazoa; phylum Chordata; class Actinopteri; order Cypriniformes; family Xenocyprididae; genus Anabarilius; species Anabarilius grahami. The sequence goes on from RJVU01059915.1 coordinate 7,322,950, forward strand.
TGCTTTCTGTGTACGCAACTGAAATTTAAAAAAAACCTTATAAATAATAAAAATTATTTACTTATATTTTAAAAGCCTTTTAAAAGGATCTTCTATAGGTCATTTTCAGGGCTCAATCTGTCAAGATTTCTCATGCAACCCAAACTGTATTTTAGTGCCCCTAATACAGTTAACCAAACATGTTTTGTGATGTATTTGTACCTATTTTGTAAGTTTAACACCCTTAAGATTCCCCAAGCTTTTGTTTTGACTTCCTTTGGGGTGGGTTCAAACCTTAATTGAGGTGGTGAGACCCCTACAAACTCCCCTGTCTAATTTGCACCATTTTCTCCAGCAAATCATAGAGTTGGAGGCTAGCAGATGTCGGCAGTATAATAAGGTGACCCTCATTCTACATTATGTGTCAGTCATGGAGGATCACCCTTAAGCTGCTCCAGAGCTCCTGTTTTCAGGCACACAGCTGTGCAGGTCTGCATCAAAACGATACGCGGAGTTATTGTGCACGTAATGACGTGCCGGAGGCCCACGTGCCGCATTTATTATGGCTGAGAATTCAGCAGGCGTTACACAGATGGCAATCAAATAATGAAGGTGTTTTCACCCACACGGACTCCGCTGTTCGTCGGGCCTAGACGCATCAACGCGGGCGGCGGTTCTTCATGCGACGCCTTCCGAAAGGAACAAGCATCTCTGTGACACAGACGGGGAGGTTGACAGAGGTTTCATTCTCCCATGTAGAGCAGCTGGACAGCTTTGTGCAAGATAACAGATTTAAATAACCAAACAGAGAACCGGAGGACTTCTTTTCACAGAAAGTAGAGGCATTTAAATAGACAAATGTGGCAGTTTTGACAGTCGAAATGGATTCACATCGTCTCCGCTTTGGGGGACTGATGTGTCAAACGTTGTTCTCCTGAATAAATCCCAAGGCAAACATAAGAACTCATGTGAAGGGTAACGTATCAATTTGAGGTTTGGGTAAGAAGGGATTTAAAGAACAGGACACTTCACTGGCCTTTCAATCCCCATAAAATATTCGACAGGTAATAAGTGCAAGTCATTTTTCACTATTGGGTTTTATTGGCCAGATATCATACTTTAATTGGCCTAGACAAAGACACAAGGCCATATATTTTAGAACCGTTTGAACATCTGTAACCAATATAAATGGATCTGGAACAAAATACTGGGTTAAAAGCAACCCAAATTGGGTTGAAAATGAACAAACCCAGCGACTGAGTTGTTTTAACCCAGCGATTGGGTTACAAGTTTGCCCAACCTGCTGGGTAGTTTTATTTAACTCAACTATTGTTTAAAAGTTACTGCATTGCTTCCTTAAAATGAACCCAAAGTATGTTGGAAATTAACATGTATTAATATGTTTAATAAAAGAACATTTATTAATAAGTTTAATGAATAATAATTAAACAATACACATGTATTAAATTTCTTATTAATAAATGTTAACTTTTTGATTATTGTTACTTCTAGTAATTATGTGTCTGTATTTACCAACCTATTTTTGGTTCATTTTAAGGCAGCCATTTAGTAATTTTTAAACAATAGTTGGGTTAAATAAAAATGCCCAGCATGTTGGGCAAACCTTTAACCCAACCGCTGGTTTAAAACAACCCAATCGCTAGGTTTGTCCATTTTCAACCCAGCAGTTTTTTCAGAGTGTAGCTTTGTCATTTGCCCCTTTACACTGCAAAAATATATGTCTTAGTAAATATCTAAATTTCTACCAGAAAATAAGACAAAAATATTTTTAAAGAAAGTTTAATTTAAACTAGTGAAAGAACTTTTTTTGTTTGTTTGTTTGTGTTTGTTTGTTTGTTTGTTTGTTTGTTTGTTTGTTTGTTTGTTTTGACACCAGTCTAACCAAATTTATTTTAAGGTTTATGCTTCAAACAAGAAAAGAAATATTATATATATATATATATCAAGAAATATTCTTTTAAAAGAAGTATATAGTTCAGTATATAGTAGATGTCCTATCCAGTATATAGTAAATGTATACATTTTTCTTGTAAAAATTTAAATGTGCCTAATAATAATAATAATTCTCATCAGATTTTCACATCATAATTTATCTCACTGATGATAATAATAATTTTAACAATAATAATAATAATAATATTAGTTATTTAACAGATAATCAAAACACACACACATACAGTTTCAGCTGTAAAGGTAACCTCTGTTTTATACTGAATGAGAGACAGAGGCTGATAAATATTTGAAAAGAAAACCACGTTTTTGTAGTGCATCAGTTCTAAATGGCTTGAATGGCCGTCTAAATGCATCAGCATGACAGAACATACAGTACAAGAGACAGTCTGCGCTTAAAAGAAAAAAATTTAACAATCACACACACAAACACGTACCTACGTACATGTGTGCCCGCATGTGCATTCAGCTGGATCGAAGCGCAAATGACAGCAACCTAATTCCGTACACATTTCTGAGCATCTTCTTAAGAGTCAAATATGTCCTCATTTTTAATGCATCATGGTCCTGTAGGCTCAGATTACATATTTATTCAAACAGGATTCCTGTTTGATTTGAGTGCACAGACCCAGCTTCTACTGGCTTTCACATCCTGCCTGGTCTTCTCCCCGAACCACTTCAAAAGAATGTTGACGGATTGTTTAGTTTTTTACATATTCATTTCGTCTCACCCTCCTTTTAGCCTTTTTTCATTTCTCAACACATCAAATGCAAACTAGGGGCCACCAATTAAGTCGAAGCTTGTAGTAGACTAATTAGAGTGCAAAAATAATCCTCCCGTTTCCTGTCTCTGTGGAGTCTGCTGTTGATATACATGCCTCCCACCCAAACAGAATTAATAATCTCTATAGAAGCCCTTACACAGATGTGCTGTGTGGCACAGAGCTCTTAGGCTAATACAAAGGATTTCAGCAGGAACTCATTTCACACAAGTTAAAGAAAGCAGCAGAGACTGAAATGTATAGCTGAGCCTTAGGGGACAACAGGGATAATTGTAAGATTTAATAAATGTAACAGAAGATATTTTGAAGAAAGAAAAAAAGTCCTAGGATTTTTTTTTTTTTTTTTTTTTTCAATGATTAAAAATTATTTAAAATTTCTTCATCTGTGTTCCACAGAAGAAAAAAAGTCATAACTTGCAATGACATCATGGTAAGTAAAAGATGACAAAGTTTTGGGTGAACAAACCCAAACTAACCCTTTATCAAATCATTACTAGTTCCCGCTCTAAAAGTTATACATACTAGTTATACATACAGCTGCCTCTAGGCCTTTGTAAATACGCATGAAGAATGATCAGAGGGCGTCCCAGAATGCATTTTCCATAACTTTTTATATTAAAATGCGGATGAATACAGGTGTATTTCACTGATGTTCTTTTCCATTTAATAAGTGTTACTTTAAGCCCGGAACACACTAAGCCTGAAGGTGGTCCTCGTCTGCTTTTTTTCAACATGATGAATCGGCGTCGGAGCTCGTCGGTCAGTCGGGCCATCTGATCATTCTGATTGCGGACCGAGCACCACAACACAGCAGTAAGGGGCGTGTCCACTCATGAGGGAGGAGGTGCCTGTGCATAGCATGTTTGTGAATTTGGGGGCGGGGCTATCAAGTTAGGGGTGTGATCCTTTTGGGTAGGGGCGTATTTGTTTTGGTGATTTCAAATATTAACAGCGTTTCTCAGAAATTGCTTACTGCACCTTTAAGGTCTAAATATGTATATGGCCATATTTTCCATCGATTCTTGTTTGGCTTTTTTGTCATGCGTTTCCATTTAGTCTTACGTCACTATAAAAGTCTGTCCTTCAAAATTTCAAGACATGTCTAGTGTTATTCACATTACATAACTTTTTCATTTACTCTTTTTTTCCATCACATACCACTGTCATACTGTTATACAGGCGGTTATGAATGTAATACTGACCTTTGTGTGTTTCTAGTTTAATTGTATCAAGTTATACATTTAATTGACTCAAGAAATGACTGCTAATATGTCAAAGATATAAAATTATCCCTGCTCACTTCTATTTGGTAACACAAGCAGTTCAGAAAAACGACAGATGTTTATCAATGCCAAGAATAGTTAAAGAGCATTTTATAATAATGTTCTTCTTCTCAGAATATACATTCTATGTGCAAATTTTGCAAACACATGATGGTTTCGAAAAACTATCATATTTGCAACTGCCATGCTGGGCTTCAGATCTACTCAGTCACAAACAGGTGTGCAAAACAGCTAATTTCCTTTTCTCTGACAATTATTTCTGTTCAAATCTATAGAGGGATTTTTCCATCCCCTGGCCAGACAGTCTGTCAACCTGCCCTCAGGTGCTCATTAGATCTCCAGCACAAATGACTCCTTCTACATCTTTTCAGTCTGTCTCTGCTGACAAACTAGTCACACACTTGGCCCTGAGTGCACATTTAAGATGCCTGCACATCTCCACAATGACCTTTTGGCAAAAAGAAGTACCTTTTTAAGTGAGAGGAAAAGGGAATATAATACTTTATGAGGTGCTTGAAGTGGTAGGAGAGAGTAGATACAGGCTGAATGGCACTAAACAAAAAATTGTGGACACCAATGTGGCAGAAAAGTGCCTTCTGGCTAAATCAGATCGTCGAGATGCAGCAACAACTCTCTAAAGACAAAGATTCTGCCAAACAACACATCTTCCTTTTCAGAAACCAGATATACAGCCTGCCATTGTGGATGGGAAATACGCCACGGCGTGTTTGGCATTTGTGAGTGTGACAGAGATGTTTTGGCAGAGCAACAAAACTGGTTTCAGCTGATATGTAGCCTCAGTCTCTTGGCTCAGAGTAATGAGCTTCCTCAGCAGGCATCACACATCACCTGCGTCCACAATATTGCAAGAAGTCACCATGTGGCTCTGCTCGGCAAGTCTAAAGCAACACATACAGCTCAAATGAGGGTTTCTGCACATCTTTAAGTCTCTTTAACCCAATAAAGCTAATTTGGGTGGTTAGGACCTTCATTTTGGGGTCCTCTTAACAGCTATGGAATAATGAGAGGAGGATGGTATCATAACAAATTGTCTTAAAACTTTAATTTTAAATCTAATACATTAAATGTCAAGCTTAAGTGCATAAAAAAAAAACACATTGCAAATTTGCTGAACCATTACGAGCAATGAAAGTACAAAAAGTGCAATCAAAAGCACTGAAAACACTAAATCGGGAGGGACAAAATATATTTTGAAGTCCTACCTCTTTATCAGATGCCAAAAATCACAGCCTTGATAAAGTCAGAAAACCATGGAGTTGATCGGCTGCCAATGTTTCTAATCTCTTTGCCTCTTTGTCTATTGCCAAGCACAAATGTGGAGTGGACCATCTACCATGGGGATGGACTCCATGGGCTCCTCTGGTTGGCAAGATCAGTGGCTCTCTGGTGGGTAGGTGGAAACAGTGAGAAAAGTCCAGTAGTCCTCGCTGTGTGTACGGCAGGAGCGCCGTCAGAAGAGAGCATCCTTCAGTGGGCAAGAAATCCAGAGGGAATGTGCCTGTAATCCCCAGACTGGAAGCATGCGCTGAAGATAAACAGGAAAGAGTTGCCTCAACATTGTTCTTTTTCCACTGGCAGCAACATCTCTCTTCTCCCACATCCTTCTGACGCTATTTATTTATGTGGGACCGAAGTGGAGGGAGTGTGAGTGAGAGAGAAAGAGAGAGAGAAGGAGAGAGCTTGCACTGTCAGTGACTACATTAGCAGCTCTGAGTAGGTGGAGTTTTCTTTGCAGCAGAGGGGATCATGATTCGAAATCCAAAGGAGGGAGAGAGAGAAAGACAGATAGAGAGGGAGAACGCAGCATGAATAGGTTAAGAAGCAGAGAAAGGGATAAAGTAGCGCTGAGGTTCAAGGAAAGGAGGGATAGAAATACACCAGGGGTTCGTATCATAGTTGACTAGTCGATTAGTTCTGGCACTAGTCAACATGTCAAGGAGGTATATAAAAAAAAAAGATATCTGCTAGCATTACCATTTAACTCACTGGCAGCTGCTTGGCTGACACAGGACCGGATGGAAGAGTGCTCTCATCTTGGTACCATAGAAAAATTTGAGCCAATCACATGAGCTGTAAATTCCATGCAAAAATTATCCTGGAGCTGCAGGAAAATTATGTCATGACAATGCTGATTGGCTGATAAAGCCCAAAGTATACTTCGTTTTTTTTGCAGCGGACAGTTGAACACACAGCCATGCAAAGTATACTTCATTTCACTCATACGCATACACAGGCGTTCGACACTTGCGCCAATTTCTCGCCACGAGTTACAGCCCATGTAAATATCTATGTATTCTTTCATGCTAGAGTCAGAGATGGAAACTCGAGTCGCACTTAAGCCGCAAAAACTGACTTGCGACTTGACTTGGACTGGTGAACAACTGACCCGAGACAAAGAGTATAGAACCCAAGAGGCGACACTCTGATACTTTTTGGGCAACAGCCACTAGATGGCGCTCCGTTAGCACGGCCGCCATTATGGGGTGAAAATACTAAATGGACCATAGAATCCTTCACATCTTATGCACCCAAAATTGGCGAATTTCACTGCCAAATCAGAAGTGCAAAAGAACATTTTTCAAATGAAATCATCAGTAAATTTTATGGCACCTACAGTAAATGTTGTATTGTCTTATGTTTTTTTATTTTACCAGTTGTGGAATCCAACCATTCAACCATATGAGGTAATGTAGTTAGCCTATTTTATTGAGTATTTCCATTTTATGCAACTTTACACATTTATTAATAGTAAATTAATAATTAATAAATTTAAGATCGTAATAGTAATAATATCTAGGTCTGAATAGAAATAGGCTATATTGTACGTTTTAATAGATCACGCTGCAAACATAACGATCTTATAATACATGATGCATTACTGTGTCCGTTATTGCATAATTCACACTTTTGGACACTTTTGCTTTAACGGACATTAGACAACACTGTAAAATCAAGCTGTTATATTCATATATTTATTGTCCAACATTCTAAATTTTTCTGATGCATGTCCTTAATTTATTTTCATATGTTGGTATTAATTCAGTGTTTATAATGCTAATACTTGAACTTCAAAGAATTTTAACCCAAACTGACTGGGTTTCTAAAGAGCAAAGGTTTTGTGAAAAAAGTGGAAGACTTAAACACAAAGTCTGTAAAATAAACTGTTAAAAGGATTTGATGATCACTAGTGATAGTATTTTATTCTGTGTTGTCATCATTCAGGTTGGATTTCAGCTTTAATGTAAGTTTTTTTTTAAAAAAAGCAGCTGATATTGCCATAGAAACTAGTGGACTGCCGAGTCGCTTTCACCACAAAATGGCGGAAACGCAGAGCCGCTGCTGGGCGCCGGTGTTGCAATGGAACGTTCTATTGAGTGTCGCTTCTTGTTAGTGTATATTCTTTGCCCGAGACTTGACTTGACTTGACTTGACCTTGAAGACATAAACTGAATACAAGTATTAAAAATACAAGTCTTTTGGCACGGCATTCCCGATTACGCTCTCTATTTACTACCCCACATCATGACAGCAAGAAACACCACATTTTACTGTTCATTCATTCCCAAATGTGCTGCAGCAGCGAATATCACAAATCATCTCTAAACACACCAGCGAGCGCGTGAGGCATCTGAAGGCAAGCAAATTCATCCCCCATCACAAAACTTAATTTATTTAATATACCAATACAATTGTAACAATATAGATAAGTCTTACCTTGCGAAAAACTTTGAAAATTTGAAAAGCAATCAGTTATTCTGAAGATGTGATGCTGCACAGCTGCAGAGGCTTGGTTGCTGTCCATTTTCAAGTACACGTTTCTATGTCCTTTTCATGTTTTTTCCCCCAAGTATTTGCTAACATATACGTATAATATCCAGATTTACCAAGTTAATTTGCATCTGGATTGGACGAACAATTCCATACGCATTTTATGACCCTGTCCAAATCATTTCCACAGATCGGTTTGTTGAGTCGGAGTGTGTTATTATATCATTTTATCACAAAAGAGACACACAGATGGAAATGTTGTTCGTTGTGTTGCTTACTGTAATGATTGTCTACACACAGGCTTTGTTACCACCAGCGCTCACTGGAAGACTACATTTTCCAGCATTGCTTGAGATCTACAGCAAACTACGGCAACTCAAATAGTTCAAAACGCACAGCACTTTTTTCCTTGTGGTAGTGCTAAATGGTATAATTTTGCATAAAGTTGGAAAGTAATAGGAAGTAATAGTATTTAAGTAGTATTTTGCGTGCTTTATTAGGCAATTTTAAAGTAAAAGTAATCTGTTTTGATATTTCAATTCATTTTACAATAACTAGCTGAAAAAAATATTGCTAAAAATCTAACAAAAACTTGATTTGAGACTTGACTTGGAACCTAAAGACTTGAGACTTGACTTGACTTGACTTGAACCGCAGGGACTTGTGAACATTTCTGGCTAGAGTTGTACAAATGAGGGTAACCTTTCTAACCTCTCAGCACAATCTTGTCTATGTAGGCTTCCATTGACGCTGTAGCTTGCATGCGTTCCGTTCCGGTCTGTTCTGTTTATGCAGTTTTTTCTTTTACTGCCAGGGCACAGTTGCCACCTTGTGGATTTACAAATTACTGCAAAAAAAAAGAAAAGAAATTGCACGTTCAACCCACGTGGTTACAAAACACGGGTACTCTTCCTGTGATGAAATCCACGTCACGCGCACTGTACTCTGACCCTCGCGTACACGTAAAAAGTGAAGTATACTTTGGGCTTAAGACGACAAAAAAGTACACAGTTTCAAACCCTTCACTAGCAACTATTTTGATCTGTGATGTGAAGTGCAGCAGACAGGGAACAACATTTAAAAAAGTGCATTGCACACTTTTAAGAACACCTCAAAAAAAGAATCAGACTCTGATGAGTTGTCTACCAAAATATAATGAAATAATTTAAATGTTGGTCTGTCAGTGGAGAAAAATATTTTTTTTAGAATCAGATGGTGTAGTTGGTGTAGTGTAGTTTTCTACCAGCAGGGGGTAACTGACCATGGTTTGTGTTGACTAGTAATGGATCATTTGACTTCTGGTGCACTTGAGCACTTGTTCAAGTGGGCGTGAAGACTACAAACGTGTAGAACTTTTAATTGCCTGATGGGACAAAAAATGCAATTACAGTTTTTACAGACCTTTATTTAAACATTTTGATTTTTTAAATACTTTGCGCTTTAAAATACACTTCTGAATGTCTGTTCAATAGTCCCTATGTAACAGAAAACACAATTTAGTAATTGTGATGCTTCTAAGTTGCAAATGTATTACAAAATATATACTATACCCTGGTTTCACAGACAAGGCTTAAGCCCAATCCCAGACTAAAATGCATCTTTGAGCTGTTTTAACTGAAAGTCAAGTCAAATCATCTTCATTTATATAATGCTTTTTACAATACAGACTGTTTTAAAGCAGCTTCACAGTGAAAATAGGAAAATGAATGGACAGAGATTGTTTTGGCTTTACAGCAGCTCTAGGAAAAAGTTATTTCCCCAGTTTCAGTCAAGGCTTAAGCCTAGTCCTAGACTAAAATGCATGTTTGAGCTGTTTTAACTGAAAGAAACTTATACTGACACATCTTAAAATATGTCAGTGGCATTGTTTTGTCTTAAGATGCACACCAGTAAAAATTGTTAATTATTAACTTAGGGGTCGCTTAAATGACACCTTTTTAACTGGAAACAGAAGACTTTTAATGCATTTTTGCCATTCATTTACATGTTTAGTCTATAGGTATGTGCGTTTGAATATGTATGTGTGCAGACGCTTAGTCTTTCTTTACAAAGTGACATCGACAAATTACTTGCCTGGCCTGCATAATACAGATTTGTCGTTTCCGCGGATCCATGCAAACTGGAATCATTTTGATAACTTTTTATCTATACATAGGGAAAGGAAATGGAAGGAGCCCTTTGCAGAGGATAAAACTTGATTGAAAGCAACTTGTGAGTTTCTGAACATGATGAATGATAGGATAAGCTTAACCTCAAATACTGAGCCAAAACTGTATTAGAGATGTGTGGATTTAGTGTGTGTTAAGGGCACTAAGCTTTTGAGAATTGTTTTGATCTGGGACAATCTTGTGATTTGCTTTCTGACGCGTGCACATGATCTCAATTGGCCCAGATTGAGACCTAGAACTGTGTCCAAATCAATTAAATAAAATGCAGGGGTCTTGAGATTTATATTTTTTTTAACTATTTACATGCGGTCTCAGAAATGCAAATAAAAAATAAAAATAAAACATAAAAATAAAACATGATACATCAACAAAAATCTGACTGAAAAAAAGTAGAGACAGAAAGAAACTGCTCTATT
>RJVU01059915.1:7333386-7347600 GCA_003731715.1 Anabarilius grahami
ATATCAACACTGACTTGTTGATTATTATTCAAATACATGATAGGAAGGATGAAAAGATTGCATCTGGTTTGGCACTTCTGTGCCCTGTTTCTAAGCAAAGATTGAATTATTTAAGCTCTCAAAGTCTGTGAGATTACATTATGTGCCTAATATGTAAATGATCATATTCAGTTATGTTTACATGATCTGATAGAATTATCTCTGAAATTCAGTCAATAACGACTATGTAACAAGTCAAGAAGCCAATTTAAATGTAATTTGTACTACTAAACAGAATATTTGATGTCATGATTTCATGCAGGTTTTATCAATTTCATAAGACTTAACAATTCTACAAACATCTCTCATTTGAAATCATCAATGCACAGTCTGGCTTTAAAACTCAGGCTTTGGATCAGAAAGTGTTTGATTTAGAGGGTATATCTGCAGACTTTATATAAGAAATGGAATTCTGAATAATTCAATAATTCCTTTGCATTGGGGAGATGTAGCAGATGCTTTTATTTAAAGTGGCTTACAGGGTACATTTATAGAAAGAGCCCCCTTGAAACAACTTTATGTTAAAGGGATAGTTTACCCAAAAATAAAAAATCCCATGATTTACTCACTCTCAAGCCATCCTAGGCTTGAGGACACAATCTAAGTTATATTAAAAAATATCCTGACTTCCAAGCTTTATTATGGTAGTGAATGGCGCTCCTGATTTTGAAGTGCAAAAAAGTGCATCCATCCATCATAAAAGATATCCACACGGCTCCAGGGGGCTTGAGTTTGTTTCACAGCCTTATTTGTTTGAACTGCGAGAGGCGTCTAAGCTTATGCTACTCCTACATCCTTACGTCATACATCGCATCAGGGGTTACTCTTTTGCCGTAAGTCGACTTGCGCAGTATGTGTACAGTCATATGACAGAATCTAGTTATTTTAGTTTATAAAGTTTTAAATATGGCAAATTTTCTTACAAACGCTTCAGAAGGCCTTTATTAACCCCCTGGAGCTGTGTGGATATCTTTTATGATGGATGGATGGATGGATGGATGCACTTTTTTGGACTTCAAAATCAGGAGTTGACTTGAGGCTTGAGGGTAAGTAAATCATAGAATAATTTTAATTCTTGGGTAAACTATCCCTTTAAGTGTCTTGCTCAGGAACACATGATTGTTTATTTATTATACTTTGTGGCATTTGAACGTACAACCCTTCTTTTACCAAGCGAAATCTTTGACCACTTGACCACACAATCCGTAGTATATCAACACTCTAAACTACATAGTTTCCAATATGGACAGAATTGTTCCCTTTTGTTTAGGGCTGCACGATTAATCGCATGAGATTGTCATGCGTGTCTCGTCAGTAAAGCCGGTTCTGTGATTAGCAGTAAATGTCCATCACCTGCTTTCAAATGGAGCGGCACTTAATATACAGAGCCGTAGTTCGCGGACAAGCTACGCAATATTGCGTTCATAATCGCAGATGAATCGCCTTCGATAATGAACGCGATATTGCGTAGCTTGTCCGCGAACTACGGCTCTGTATATTAAGTGCCGCTCCATTTGAAAGCAGGTGATGGACATTTACCGCTAATCACAGAACCGGCTTTACTGACGAGACACGCATGACAATCGCATGCGATTAATCGTGCAGCCCTACTTTTGTTATTTGAACAGGAGTAAGTCACTTATTTTACATGCAAGTATTAAAAAAAAACTAAACCAATATCACCATAGTTTCCTTGGAGATTAGACCAAAAAGTCAATCCAGTGACATTTCTAACAGTCAATGTACTATTTATATATTTAGACAACAGTTAGTTACGGCCTTCAAATCTGATAGGTCGATCAGCATTCCAAGAGTGCTTATATAAGTCCAACAGCACAAAGACTTTCAATATATATGTATGACTCTGCTTCTGTTATAGTGTTAGATCAGTAGTAGTCTCAGCCTCAGATGTCACGCACAAGGATTGTCGGCTGAACGTCTGATGCATATGGCACACAAAATGAGAAACACTTCAGGAGTTTCTGCCATCAGTCTGAACGTCTGTCTAGATCAGACTAGATCAGTGGTGGGGATTTTTCAGTGTATTCTTTCTGCAGGTTACATTGTTACGAGTCTTAAATGAGTTAGTCAATTAATAATTCATTCAACCACTTAATTTAAAACTGCTTATTCATCCAAGAATGAAACAAGTGACTGTAAAGTACAAGTCAGTAATTGAATCACTCGTTCAACGGATTCGATCAGAGACACTCATTCATTAAGTGACAAAACAAGGTAGTGTCAAAGACTATAGATATAGAAAGACGGTTCACTCCTATTAGTTATGAATGGGAGAAATTGCAACGCGCAATATGGCGGAATATGTACCGCCTTCTAAGTTAAAGAGCCAATCGCTGGTTGATAAAGTCATTGAGTCACTGCAGCTGCTTAGAAGCTCCGGTTCCCATAGAAACCTGAGACTCGCGCTTAGGACTGCACATGCGCATTGGCTCGTCTAGCCTGAAAAATAAGCTTTTTTAATGCTATTTGAGCATAAGAAACAACATTTATGGGACAGTTCATGTCAGATTTCGTTGCTAGTTTGAAATATGTTACTTAATTTTGAGTTCGCCAAGCATTTTTTGAGATTTCAGGATTCCCTCATTCAAATAGATAGGACTTGTTCTTGGATGCCTGAAATAGCTGCCCGGAGGCTTTGCAAATATGGCCACTGAGTAAAAGACTGTCCTTGAAAGGGACTTTGGTAGTGTCCTAATGAGTGAGTCACTGAATCATTCGTAACCTCTCAGAAATAGCTGCACCAAGCCTGCATGTTATGCTGGGTACACACCACAAGATAATGATGCTGATTTTGGGCTGATTTCTCCCCTTCCGACAATCCTAGGTAATGTCCTGATTATCTTGATGGTTCTACAGATTATCTTATCAGATTTTCCTGTGGTGTGAGGTGTGTTAGGGTTAGGGTTAGGTTACCGAGGCTAAAGCTTTATATCTAAAGTTTGTATACAGCGCACAAGGTTTATGCGCATGCTCCAAGTCTCATTCTTTGTTTTTAGTGTTTCTCTATTGCAGAAATACAGCGCCACATATGGATCTGGCATGTATACTACATTTTGAGTCGTTTCAGTAGTTTCATGTGTGCGTAGATATTTCTTGAGATGAGGAAAAAAAAAAGATCGGATAGGGAATGCTCTGGCTTCATGTGGATGTAGCCTGAATCTGCTCGGAAGAAAGTCGGAGGCGCCCCGATCGCGAATCAGAAATCCTGATGTGTGGGGGGAACCCCGAGGACAAACGTGCACACGCTCTGTCGATTATGACATGAAACAAAACAATATCCAATCAGAAAGCGAGCTGACAGAAGACAGAAGCATAACAAACACAGTTATGGTGCAGCATAAAGTTAAATGGATTTGGACAGCACAGTCGGGACTCTGGTTGAAAGTCTGTTCGTGTGTGGTGCGCTGTCTTTGTCACATCACAGCACATCACACACTATAGGAGCAAAACAGTTAAATCTATGATTTTTTTGTCCTCTTTTTTGTGGTCTCTCACATTTTGAAAATCTTATGTTTTCAAAAATCTTTTAGTGTGTACTCAGCATTAGTTCACTAGAGAAATGAGCTCTAGAGGGGAGCATTTCACTAAATATATTCACTATATTAGCTTATTCATTAATGTCTTAATTATTTAATACATTTTTCATGAAAACAGATTATGACAGTAACTGTGTAAATGATTATATTTAAAAAATAATAATAATAATTTGTAGTAGAAAAATAATTTTATAATTAGATTTAGAAATTAATGCACAACCTGCCTTATGTGCAATTTACATTTTTTTTATTTGAGAGCTGATTATTATATCTAAATATACTGTACACTATGTGTGTGTGTGTGTGTGTGTGTGTACTTCAAACAGTAATACTCCATTATTGCTCCATCAAAGCAGTAATTTTTCTTTGATTTATGTGATATTTATTTGTGTTTGTTTTGTCAATGTATGGATTTATATTATCCAATGCCTCTTAAAGGCACACTATGTAAATTTTTGCCGCTAGAGGTCGCCTATATAAAACAAAGGCATAGCTTAACACTCTGAGGTCTAAAGGTCACGCCGGCGATACCACCGCGGTTTTTTTCTTACCAGTGTGAAAGAGACTCAAAATACTCCGTCGATGTTGCACATACAATTAAGAGTTATACACCATTTTAATCTGTGGAATATCTTCTTTTATTTGTGTACACTCAGAGTAAAAACAAAATGTTGTGCTTTTTGTAAAATAAAGAAAACAAACATGATGCGTGATCTCTTGTCTCCCTCTGAACGAAGTCCAATCTGGTAGTTCTCAGAAAATGAACTGTAACTTAGTGAATACTAATCACCAAAAAATTACACTTATGTCAAAAGAAACGTTGAAATGTCAGGTTTTAAATCGTGTAAGTCAAATCGAAAACAAACATTTTCTGTTTATGTAATCTGTATGAAAAGAGAGCCATGTCAGAAGTCTGTGATTCAGCTCATTATCCGCTAATGCGGCCACGCCCACGGAGCCAGCGCTATTCAGACGCAAATTCAGTCAATACATGCATACATCGTTTCAATCGTGTATTTATTGTCTTCAAAAGTGTTTTGAATAGCCATATTTAGCGATCTCTGGCCTCTGTTAGTTCCTTGATTGTCACATGATATGCCTCTTCTTTTACTGAGGCATTTGTGGACAAAAGGGGCAGAGCGCCCTCCAGCTGCAAGTATGAATTGAAAACAGTACATCACAGCATCCAGCGCTCACAGTGATGACTATAAATACTGAATAAATATTACTCCTCTGTATAGAAAATTGATATAAACATATGAGAATCCATCAATATTTCTCCAAATGTGCATGCTTTTAAGCATATTATGGTCAATGTAAGATTTTAAGAGTCAAAATGTGAAGTTTGAGTCTTAGATCTTTTTAATGATGTATAGTTTGTCAACTGCACATTAACATTTAGGCTATATAACAAATATAGTAGCCTATATGAAATGCCATAGAGGTAGGAATGTTCAGACGCTTTGCCACACAGAAATACATTATATTTTAAAGTATATTAAAATAGAAAACCATTATTTGGTTAGAGACTTGAGACTTTTTAAAAAAAATAAGTGTGTCCAATCTTTTGACTGGTACTGTAATCTAACATAGGGCTATACAAAATTTTCTTCACATCATGTGCGATAATACGTGCATGCATGAGATCACAAAAATCATGTTTTTTTTTGTCCATAGTGGACATTAATCCTGTTATCAGCATGATCACAGAGGGTTTTTTCACAGCCAACCAGTCTGAAAGAGCTCATTAATATGCAAGTCATTTCAGGTCATTATTATGCGATTCTTTTGTCTTCTCAGGTGTAAATGACCCATTATTCATGATGACTCACGCCTCCACGCATACTTTGTTTTTTTGACAAAAAGTGTCTTACAAAAACTAAATCAATATATTGTTATAAATGAATGAGTAGGCAGTATAATTTTTTACTTCATTCAGAAGCAAAAACTCTAGTTTACAACCTCCAATACCCAGAAGTCTTGTGAACACAGATTTAATATATATTTTTAGGCCTTATTTCAGTGACTTAAGTTTTTTGTTTTTTCAATAACCACGCATAAACGTTATTCCTTCAAAAATACAAACATGTACATACATGTTCCTCACATATTATTGTAGCCTAGTTTGTGCTGAATACAGTGTAATGACACTTGTGTCATTTTATATGTTTATGAATAACTGAAAAAAGCACAAATGTCAGGGCATGTCAAAACTTCTCCAGGGCCCCAAAAATCCTCAGACCCCAGAGGGTTAATGACACCGAGTTTGAGCATGGATCTTGGGAGATGTCGTCTTCACCTCACAGCCGGTGGAAAATAATCGGGACAGGACTCGGGCAGAAATCATGTTCGTGGGTGAGATTATTAACGTTTTTATTATGCCACAGTTGCCGCTTCCGCTTCTTCTGGTCAAGCGTATGTGGGGTAACGCAGCACTGTTTTATCATATTAGATAGGATTTGAGTGTGTTGAAAATGATGTTGTAATGTTACTCTGAGCGTTCGCTCGGTGTCTGCTATGAGACACTTGTTGCACACTGCAGTAAGCTAGATCGATATTAGAATATAATAAATGCTGGATGGTTTGTGTTGATAAATGGCATGCAATTCATTTTAAAACGTATTGTATGTTGGAGAAAATGCTGTATTACTGTTACTAAAAATAAAGCTGCAACTGATTATGCTATGTTAGCTACCTCACAAAATAGTGTTTTTCTCTGAGGCATGGTGAAAATATGCAGTTGCAGAAAATCAAGAAAACGAGATTTGAACAGTAAGACTAAACGTCTTGCTATATAACAATAATTAGTTTTCTGTCTATAAATGTATTAAAGCGTCTTTGGTGTTTCCATGGTTTCTACGAAATAAAACCGGAAACCGAGGGTGACGCAGGTATGACGTCACTGATAGGCGACGCACGGACATAGTCCATGTCCTGGTTAAAATTGCTTATTTCTCTGGATTTAAACATTTATGGAAACATCTGGGATAATGTAAGAACACAAGTCAACAATATATATATATAACATTGTTCTGGTGGTTTTTGGATATTTTAATCTAAAAATCTTACATAGTGTGCCTTTAATGGTATGTCTTGTATGTTATATTTTATCATTCTTAATGTTTTATCTTCTTAATGTGTTTGATTGTAGTGATTATGTACAGTTCTGAAGTATTGCAGGTATACAGCAAATATTTGTGACGTATAATAATTGACTTTTAAATCAATATAAAAATGTACATGGTGACATAACCAGGGCCATCAGTGGTTGGCTGTTGGGGTTTGCTCAAGTCAACTTCTCTGGGGCAGGGGCATCGCTGTTGCCTAGCAGCCACTTCTGACCCTGGCACCACAAGAAACACCAAAGCAAGATCTGTGAATCAATCTGTCTCTAAGGAGTAAGTATATGTCATATTTCTCTCTCTCTTATACACACACTCGTACTCAGCAGAATTCACAGGGAGCTGGTGTCAGACACACACACACACCTGCACTCTCAAAAAGGATGTGTAAGTCAATAACACATTTTTTGTGTTATTTTTTGTTACATGTTTTGTGTCATTTTGTGTACATAATTGACACTAATTGTGACATTAGTGTGAGCAGGAATAACACATGGTTGAGTTAAAAGTAATACAAAATGTGTTGTCCTTAACTAGACACACAGGTGTGTTAAGTTTTTAACACATCTGGATTGAGCCATGCCCTGCTGATGGAATCGTGTGGTTCTCTCCATAGCAGACACAGACAGGTGACTGGCTCTGCAGTACTTATTAAAACAGGACATTACTGTTGAAGTTCCCTTTAGAAAGGAACTCCTGATCATCTAGTCTAGGGAACAGTCAAATGATGCAACTACAACAACATATCTTGAGTATAAAGGCTAACTGTCGGGATTATGTTTAGTTTTGTTGTCTTTTAGTTCCCATGTGTTTGTTTCTGGTGGTTCAGTTTAGTTCTGATTTGTCCCTAGTTTGTTTCTTTGATTATGCTGGGTACTGGTATGCTAAAAGATTTTTAAAATCTTATAAGATTTTCAAAATGCGAGAGACCACGAACATGAGGACAAAAAATCCTAGATTTAAATGTTTTGCTCCTATAGTTTGTGGTGTGACAAAGACAGCACACCACACACAAACAGATTTTCAACCAGAGTCCCGACTGTGAACACAAAATCTCTCGAGACTTCAAAATAAACATGGCGGAGGATAGGCAGGAAGAAATTGCGATGATAGTGTTTGGAATGATTTTGACAGAAAATTCAAAAGGGTTTGGGTGAAGTCGTGGAGACAGTGGGAACATGGTGTTTACTTTGTTCTGCGCCATGACTACATTTGTTATGCTTCCGTCTCCTGTCAGCTCGCTTTCTGATTGGATATTTTTTCGTTTCACGTGATGATCTCCAGAGCGTGCGTGCATTTGTCCTCGGGGTTCCCCACACACATCAGGATTTCTGATCAACATGTTGAATATTTACGATTCACAATCAGAGTGGCTCCGACGTTCTTCCGAGCAGATTCAGTCACTCTTAACACAACTCACACCAAAGGAAAATCTGATAAAATAATCTGTAGAACCATCAAGATAATCGGATTACCTATAGGATTGAGGAAGGGGAGAAATCGGCCCAAAATCAGCACAATTATCTTTTGGTATGTACCCAGCATTACTGATTATGTTCACCTGTCAATCATTATGTTTCCCTGTGTATTTAATCCATTGGTTTCCAAGGTTCATGGTCAAAAAGTAAAATCTGTAAATGAGTGCTTCATGAAGGTTTGAAACCCTTAACCTTTTGTTTCTAAGTGATTAAAGATTAATCTTTTGATTGGCTCTGCATATCAAACTCCCAAAATCATTTGATTTCAGCAAAAAGGGGGATTCGTTTCAAAACATTTAAAAAGTGCTAAAGAGTGGAGCTTCTGCTTAGGGTTCATTAAACTGTGCAAAACTTTACATATTGAGCAATTAATGTTCTAATGCCAGCGCAGCAACAGTCGCATCCTGCACATTTTGTAAACACCATTACAAGCTTACGAATAATGTGCAACAATGTGCATTTAGAATATTAGTGTGTGTTATTGCTACACTGTGAAAAAATAAAGTTGAGCTAACTTAAAAAAATAAGGCAACTCATGGAATTCAACTTTTTCAACTTAAATTCTTTTGTTCATCTAATGAGTACCACGTAATCTTTTGAACTTAAAACTTCCTGTCAAGACAGAAAAAGCAAAACAAAACAAAACAAAAAAAACCAAGTTGAGTCAACTTGAAAAAATATTGCAAGCAATGTATCGCACTCAACTTTTTAAAGGCGCAGTGTGTAAATTTTAGCTGCATCTAGTGGTGAGGTTGCGAATTTGCAATATAGAGAAGCTATGGTGGCCAACACAGGACAAAGATGTCATCTGAGACAGAAGAGAGTAGTCAGTCAAGCAAACGCGCTCTGTAGAGCTGTTTGTCCGTTTAGGGCTACTGTACAAACATGCTAGCGCAAAATGGCGACTTAACATGTAAGGGGTCCCACGGTGTATGTAGATAGAAATGGCTCATTCTAAGGAAATTAAAAAAACATAAAGGTTTATTATGTAAGGTCTTTATACACCACTGAAAACATAGTTATGTAATATTATATTGCATTTCTGCAAAAAGATCCTCTTAAAATTTAATTTAAAAATCTCTAATGTCATACATCTAATACATCTAATGAGTACAGGTAGTCTTTTTAACTTAAAAATTCTTGTCAAGACAAGCAAAGAATGCTTAACAATGCAAGCAGCTACAATCCTAGCAATAATAATTTTTTTATAATAATTACCTCATAATTTTTTCAAGCTGCAATGCATGCTGGGAACTGGCACAACATTGTTGAATGTAAAAATGTTGGTTCAAATAACTTCAAGTTGGGCCAAATTTTGGACAAATGCTTGAGAATCTAAATAAGGTCAACAAAACAACTTTTGTTAACAACATTTTCTTCTAACAAATGTAAAAATAGATTGAACAAAGATTATTTGGGATGAGTCGGTTTATTATCTTGAGTGAACTAAACAAGAATGCTCTAAACATGTTGCTAACAAAAGTTCTGTTGACCTAACTTAGATTTTCAAGTATTTGTCCAAAAGTTTGTTTTGGAAATGTTGTCCCAACTATCCAAATTAACTTATCTGAACAAACATTTTTACATTCAACAATGTTGTGCCAGTTCCCAGCATGCATTGCAGTTTGAAAAAAATTATGCGGTAACTGTTATTTAATGATTATTGCTTTGCATTAATACTGTACTGAGTTAGTCACAATTCTGAATAGTGATTCATCTTTGTTAGCTTTAAAGTGCTGAATAAGGATCAGTTTTTAAACCCCTGTGAATACAGTTGCATGTTGACCCGGTCTCAGCAATTTCCATAAATGACATGCATTCACACAATTTCTTCCACTTTGTAAACACAGGACACCACAAGCAGACTTGGATGGTTCGGTAACACTTTACAATACGTGTACACTAATATGCATTAATTCATGCTTAACTAATGCACAGATAATCATGTTTTAATGTATGACTCAAAGAACTAAACCATTAATTAATGATTACTGCATCAGCAACTAATAAAGTTTCTATATGATTAATAGATTAAGTAATATAATTGTTATTAATTAAATGTGTCATAATGTATTAATTCCTTAATAACATATTTTATTAACTAATAGTTTAATGTGTTAATTACCACAATGGTTTGAAGCCATGCACTTCAACTTCCAGTTGTCTGCCTTAATTAATCATTAACTAATTATTTGAAAATGTATCATTATGTTATGACTTTACTTGTTGAGGCACATGACTATTAACTAATTGTCAAGTAATAAGTAATTAATGGGTTTTGACAGTTGCACATGAAGTGAGTGTAATGACAGAGAATGTGTTTGAAGGATGGGTAAGTTTGGCTGCACACAAATATCAGCACACCAGAATCTGAACTACAGATTGATGTTGCACTGTGTTTAAACTGGATGTGGACATTATCGAGACATGCTGCAACAGCTGTTTACACTGGATGTGACAGACCATTGCAAGCTAATTTATCCTTAACAGAAGTGACGTTTTGTTGTGTTGTGTTCATTGTGTAGTATCACTATCACTGATTATAAAGGCGTTCTATTCTCTTTGTTCGGTCTTGACACAGTGTTATGAAATAGCAGTGCCCAGCCACATGTTCTCAGTGTTCCACCTTTGAATTCTAGACCTTAAGCGTAACCAGACACATTCCTGTGTCATGAACAACACGGTTCTGAATGCAAAGGTTCATCTGGTACAGTGGAATCATGGTTGTAAATAGTTTGAAATTGAAATCCATGGCTTAGTGTAGATGTCAAAACCACAATGAAATATTAATTAACAATTAGTTAATAGTCATGTGCCACAACAAGTAAAGTCATAACATAATGATACATTTGCAAATCATTAGTTAATGATTAGTTAAAGCAGACAACTGGACATGGCTTCAACCCATTGTGGTAATTAACACATTAATTTACACTATTAGTTAATAAAATATGTTATTTAGGAATTAATACATTATGACACATTTAATTAATAACAATTCATATATCACTTAATCTATTAATCATATAGAAACTTTATTAGTTGCTGATGCAGTAATCATTAATTGTTTAGTTCTTCATGAGTCATACATTAACACATGATTATCTGTGCATTAGTTAAGCATGAATTAATGCATATTAGTGTACATGTATTGTAAAGTGTTACCGATGGTTCTCTGCTGCAGTAATGCAAGGTGCAGATGTTCTGTTTTAATTGAGAATTCTAAGCAAGGAGGCAATACGTCAGGCCCGTAGAGTGAGCTACCTTAACGTCTCATCCAACTCAATTAAATTTCACCAGTAATTCTTGGCTCCAGCCCACCCTCAGGTCTTGCCACTAAAGCACAGAACAATAAATCACCTCAACCTTGTTGCATCTCCTGAAATCTAACTGAGACAAAGAACTTTCACTTATTACAGGGTTTGAGTTTGAGGCAGGTGTGGCCACTGCCTCAGTTTCCTCATCAAATTTCCAAGTCCAGGTGTGGGAGTTTTATTTATTGATACAAACTATGGAATATATGAATGAAATGATGAAACTTGATGCCAGTTTTCCTCAGACTGCTGAGTACCATTTGGAATGGATTTTGAGGTGAGAGTCAGATATAGACTGTACCTTCAAACTAAATAACACTGTACTTTTGTTAATTTTTATCTGGCCAGTAGATTTCTGCTTATTAAAGAATTATGAGGTCAGTTTCAATAGTTGTGAAATTAACAGGCTCACAATAGGCTTGATTTGAAGTGCTAGGGATCCGAATGAAAGCTTAAACCAACAATAAATGCACTGTCAAAGACTCTCTCAGTCATAATGGGCTGCAACACGATTTTTAGGGACTTAAATTTTTTTTTTTAGTGGAATAAAGATGATGCAAGACTGCTCCAATTCCTTATTAAAGAAATAAGACATGAGAGGCAGTGTGTTACAGTGATTTTACCAAGGGTATGGAGTGTACTTAGGCAATATGGAGAACTAAGTAATAATGTGAGGGAATNNAAAAAAAAAAAAAAAAAATCTTTTTAAATTGACAAACAGACATGTTTAATTTGTGTTTTAAAAAGTGTAATGCAATAAAAAACATATAGAACTAACTTATTATTATTATTATTATTTATTTATTTTTTAAATGCAAAATCATTGGCCAACTGATTTGCTTAATCCACTTGCCACCAGCTTTTCTTTGTTCTTTCGCAAAATGCTTGAGTGAACAGTTCGCATGTGGGAGCAATTAATTAACTTTCAATTGAATTTTAAGAATTTTCCAAGGGTCTTAAAATTCTGTTAAAATTTTATTGGCTGCAACCATGTGTCTCAACTGTCTAGTGATTTTTTTTATTTTTTTTTTGACTGGCAAATGAATTGAAAAAAGCATATGGCAAAGGATAAAGTAATCAAAGTATGTTTATTTATTGTAATATTTAATTACATTTTTAAACATGCATTTAAAAAAGATTTGATTATGTATATTTATTTGCCAGTTTGAAAACTGTGAAAAATGTGTTTTACTTACAGTATTTTTTTAGGATTTCAACATATCTCATCCAATCAGAATTTAGATTATAAAAAAACAACTGTATTTTTTGTAAGACAAATTTGCATGTCAATGTTTTATCGTTTTTAGAACATTAATGTGCATAGTTTATCAGTGTTTGTTTTTGTAAGCAATAATAAGTTGGTATAGCCATTGAATTGTATATGTTATAAATATTTATAATATGTAAAGTTAGAAACTATAACAGCTGCACAGTACAGAGACTACAATGATTGACAGCACCAATAAGCAGCCCACCTGAATGTATCTCAGCCATGAAATAACTTCACTTAACTTTAGTATTCTGCAGCCATTTCTGTAAAAAAAGTTTTTATGAATTCAGTTCAGCTGAATACCAATCACTGAGTGGCCATAACATGACATAATCGCAGCCGAAAGCAGGGGCAAAACAGGAAGCTTCAGCCGCTTTTTTTGGGGCGGAGATGAGTTTGTTATTGTGTATATTCCTGATGCAGTTCTGGCAGCTCCATCCTAACAAAAGCCAGAGACAGCATAGTAAAGAACATAGTGTACTGTGATGTAGGGTTGGGCGATATGACTAAAATCTTATATTATGATATGAGTCATTTTATTTCACTATAATGATATAATGATATATATATTCATAATTCTCTGGTAATGAGAATTATGAAATTTCATAATTCTCATTACCAGTTTCAATATCACAAAAAAACTAATATTAGCCTAAGTAAAAAAAAAAAGCTCTTAAGCTTACTGAAGACAAGTAAACAGTCAGTGATAAAATAAGAACAAAGAAACTAATTAAAAGCAGTAAGACAACAAACGTCTCAGGTTACGTATGTAACCATAGTTCCCTGAGAACAGGGAACGAGACTCTGCGTTTGCTGAAACGCATTGGGGGAACGTCACGTGACCCAGGTGTCTGAAAGCACTATCCAAAACTCCAATTCCTATTGGCCGGCGACAGCCTATGACGTCATACGGCGCGACCCGGAAGTATAAAGGAGCGCCTGGAGAGACAGTCTTCATCTATCGTCTTGAGGGACTGTTCTGCAGGCAGGCACCCTGAAGCATGGCAAGGAAACGCAGAGTCTCGTTCCCTGTTCTCAGGGAACTATGGTTACATACGTAACCTGAGACGTTCCCTTTCGAAGGGAACTCCACTCTGCGTTTGCTGAAACGCATTGGGGAACGATATACCCACGCCGCCATGCTCGAGGGGAGTGCCTGCCAAAAAATATGGCTGAGACAAAGGCCTCAAAGCAGTTCTCAAACTGCTCAGCAACTCCCCCTCGGGTCACACCAGGCTGTCAGTGACAGCATTCCCTTTGGCCAACAGCCCAAGCTGAAATTCCAAAGGCTTCTACCTTTCTCTTTTAACAAATAGAGCCTAAAGAAATCGCTAAGGCGTCTGGAACCCATCTTTCAGTGAGAAAGTGGTCCCTTTAAGGGAATGTGGCCAAGGAACCAAAGGGAACCTCGGCCAGCCACTCTTGAGGGGAACG
>RJVU01059915.1:7350637-7443435 GCA_003731715.1 Anabarilius grahami
CCAGAACCACCAGGCAGAGATGCAGACAGCTCTTCCCTCGGGAAGAGTGCCAAACGAGAACAGAGTAAACAACAGACAAACACACAGCAGTGCCCTCAAGCACTGTGTATGCGTGCTCCTCTCCAGACAGAAAAACGCTCAGAAAAATATGTATATCCAGTGTCAAACCTTGGGACACGGATAAACACACTCTCATGAACGTTTGTAAGGCATATATAAAAAACCCTACCGGAGTTGGTATAGATGCAATCAGACAGAACAGGACCGAAAGACGATGAGATGAAGACTGTCTCTCCAGGCGCTCCTTTATACTTCCGGGTCGCGCCGTATGACGTCATAGGCTGTCGCCGGCCAATAGGAATTGGAGTTTTGGATAGTGCTTTCAGACACCTGGGTCACGTGACGTTCCCCCAATGCGTTTCAGCAAACGCAGAGTGGAGTTCCCTTCGAAAGGGAACTACAATTAAGTACAAATGTATTATTATTAAAGTTACAAAACTGATTCCGTCAGAAGCAGTTAGTGATTTTCTCTTTGTCTTTTGTTGTTTGATTATAACACAGACGACAGCAGGTTTGTTAGGCTGCTGTCACTTTAAAGGGATAGTTCACCCAAAATTGTTGTCATCATTTACTCACCCTCAAGTTGTTCTGTATAAACCTGTAAACCTATATAATTAGATTTTCTATGGGGTTAAGGTCAGGTGAGTTTGCTGGCCAATTAAGAACAGGGATACCATGGTCCTTAAACCAGGTACTGGTAGCTTTGGCACTGTGTACAGGTGCCAAGTCCTGTTGGAAAATGAAATCTGCATCTCCATAAAGTTGGTCAGCAGCAGGAAGCATGATGTGCTCTAAAACTCCCTGGTATACGGCTGCGTTGACCTTGGACCTCAGAAAACACAGTGGACCAACACCAGCAGATGACATGGCAACCCAAACCATCACTGACTGTGGAAACTTTACACTGGACCTCAAGCAACGTGGATTGTGTGCCTCTCCTCTCTTCCTCCAGACTCTGGGACCCTGATTTCCAAAGGAAATGCAAAATTTACTGTCATCAGAGAACACAACTTTGGACCACTCAGCAGCAGTCCAGTCTTTTTTGTCTTTAGCCCAGGCGAGACGCTTCTGACGCTGTCTGTTGTTCAAGAGTGGCTTGACACAAGGAATGCGACAGCTGAAACCCATGTCTTGCATATGTCTGTGCGTAGTGGTTCTTGAAGCACTGACTCCAG
Source organism: Anabarilius grahami (assembly GCA_003731715.1). NCBI lineage: Eukaryota > Metazoa > Chordata > Actinopteri > Cypriniformes > Xenocyprididae > Anabarilius > Anabarilius grahami. The sequence continues at coordinate 7,351,873 of RJVU01059915.1, forward strand.
CTGCAGTCCATTCTTTGTGAATCTCCCCCACATTTTTGAATGGGTTTTGTTTCACAATCCTCTCCAGGGTGCGGTTATTCCTATTGCTTGTTCTCTTTTTTCTACCACATCTTTTCCTTCCCTTTGCCTCTCTATTAATGTGCTTGGACACAGAGCTCTGTGAACAGCCAGCCTCTTTTGCAATGACCTTTTGTGTCTTGCCCTCCTTGTGCAAGGTGTCAATGGTCGTCTTTTGGACAACTGTCAAGTCAGCAGTCTTCCCCATGATTGTGTAGCCTACAGAACTAGACTGAGAGACCATTTAAAGGCCTTTGCAGGTGTTTTGAGTTAATTAGCTGATTAGAGTGTGGCACCAGGTGTCTTCAATATTGAACCTTTTCACAATATTCAAATTTTCTGAGATACTGAATTTGGGATTTTCCTCAGTTGTCAGTTATAATCATCAAAATAAAAAGAAATAAACATTTGAAACATATCAGTCTGTGTGTAATGAATGAATATAATATACAAGTTTCACTTTTTGAATGGAATTAGTGAAATAAATCAACTTTTTGATGATATTCTAATTATATGACCAGCACCTGTATATTGAAATGAGTTCTTTCGCTGCTTATATCAACGGTTTAAATTCACTTGTTTTTAAACAGCATTGCTTAAAAACGCATGCAAATGATGCACTTATAGCACGGCAACGTGAGCGTGTAACCGAGTTAGAGACAATAATCCAAAATCTCTACCAGTGTATACATTTCTACCGGTTAATTGTGTCTACCGGTATAGCACCCACTGATGTGTACTTGGCAAAGAGGAGTCAAAAAGATCTTCATAGACCATCTTGAATCAGAGAGAGAGTCTGAGTATAAGAAGAGAGTATAGGGAACACTATGTTAATTTGATCATTTATATATATGTGATTTAATGGAAACAAACTGGTGTAGAACAAAACAATGTTGACTATATAAATCAAGCTATGCTTCTAATCTTCTCTTTTTGTGTTTCACAGAAGAAAGAAAATCATACATTCCTGCCTCTTTCTTTTATGTACACTTGTGTGCTTGTGGTGCACTCAAATGAGTGTTTGCTGATGGTGTGAAGTGAGCTCAGAGCTGTAAGTGTTAGAGGATCTGGTGTTGATAGCTCAGAGATCAGGAGGCACAGGTGAGTCAGAGCAGTAGTCAGAAGTAATTAAAAACAGGACTGGTCATCAGTGGCCAGTAGAGGGACCTTTGGGAACAAGCTGACAGAAATTAATATCTTATTCTTAAACTCATTCAATGTGCAAACACACACAAAACCCCAAATCTGATTTCAAGATATAGAAATACTCCAAAATAATTACTGTAGTTGAATATAGGGTTTCTATTAGATTTGTTTTTTTCTCTTGTCCATAGATATGACTACTGTAAATCCCATCTGCACATTTACTGAATGGTTATGGTCTTATTAATCTTGACTTAAGTCTGAAAATCAATGTTTGTAAGATTTATTCCATCAAATTTTTTTTTATGTATTTGTTACCAGTAGATATGTGGACATGGTTATTTATTGACATTTGTAGCGCAAAACATAAGTAGACCCTTGGGGTAAATTGTTCCAAATTAAGACAAAGGCCTCCAGTGGAATGTTACCCAAAAAATGTTTAACATAATCATTATTCAGCATAACCTATAATCTATAATACAAGTCTGTTTGAATGGGCTAGGTGCACAAGATGGCGCCTGTGAGCTTTGGCGATGCGAGTGTGTGCATGTTTACCTTCGCTCAAACTCTTCCGGTCTTAGCAACGTTTGCATTTGCTGTAAGGAGAAACTTACGGTGCGTTCCAAATGGGATATATCGCCCTCCGAAGGGCACTTTGGAGTAAAAACAATCATGGCCACCATATTGAAGGGTCGTTCCAAACCGAAGTGCTCAAAACTGGCCACTTTAAAGGGCCCTTCGGAATGAAGGATTCCGAAGGGTACAACTGATGGGCACTTCGGGCCCCCATGATCCTTTGCACAGAGAAGTTGTTTGACGTCACAGAATAGGTACAGGAGGTTAGGAGTTCGATTTTACCTATAAATGTATATATAGTATTTTTCTATACTACTGCAATATTTATACGAGTTAGATTTGGTACATTATTATGGTCAAAATGACATTGTACTTCAACAAAAATACTTTACAACTCCCTTTATCAGTCCATTCAAATGTTTCAAATACATAGAAACAATATACATTATATTTAAAGTAAAAGACTGGCAGTAGCTTATAATGTTACTACAGTAAATTAATGCATATTAATACATGAGTACACCAGGGGAAAAAAGACGAAGGCGCCTCCTTGATTGTCTCGTTAAGATGACGCTGAAGTCCTTTCCAAAAAAATAGTTTTTTTGACCCCTACACCCTTCATCCCTTCGAAGCTCTCACTCTGGAGGGTAACCCTTTGAAGGGATTATGGCATAGGGATGAGCCTTTCCGAATGGAACGCAGTTCCATATATGAAACTTGGCTAGATATAATGATATAATTTCGTTGGGTTATTTTTTCCATGATTGGGTAGTTTTTGTGTTACCTAGTTGTTGGGTTAGAGGCTGGTCAATCTCACTGACAGTTGAAACAATACACGCCGTGCCATTTGTTTATGTGTAGGTTATAAGGAGCCTGTCATGATATTCGGTTATGAGAGACGCGGAGCAGCTGTCAGAGGTTCGCAGCTCCCCTGCCGAACAGCAACCCTTCACCGGCTCAGATTTTGGCAACAAACCACTGCTCTTACGACAGGAATATATGTGGAAAATAGAAGAAAACTAATTGAAGTGAAGAGGAAAGAGAACTTTGAGTTTTGGACATAGTGCTTTTAGTCGGTTTGTTGCCATGAGAAAATATAAGCGAAATATGGTCAAATTTGTTTTCAAACGTAATTTATTAAATACTTTTAACTTTTAAAAAGCAATTTCATTTACCTGTATAAGCTTTATAATTGAGTTGTCATTCTTTTCTGCACTTTTTCACTCACACAGTGCAAAACGCTTGCCTATATTTTTGTGCATTCCTAGGTGTTCTTGCTTATCAATAAATGTTCGCCTTTTGATTATTACTGTTGCCTGTGTTGTTACTCTAGTAATTCTGTGTGATTTTAATTTTCAACATATTTTGGGTTCATTTTTAAGCCAGCAATATAGTAATTTTTAATCAACAGTTGATTTTAATAAAAACAACCCAGCATGTTGGGTCAAACATTTAAACCAACCAGCTGGGTAAAAACAACCCAACGCTAAGTTTGTCCAATTTTGACCCTCTGTTGGGTTGACAAATAATAAAATAATAAAATTGGGTTATTTTTAACCCAGCATTTTTTAGAGTGCAGTAATATGTTATTGAAATACATTTTTTGTACCTGACAACCCAAGAAACATACAGAGAGCAATTACTGTTTGTTTGAAATAATTTGCAGTTGATGTTTTATATTGATCGAACAGTTGTAGCAATTACAGACTACTTGCAACATTGCAATACAAATTTTTTCAATATTATGATTATTGTGATCTGTCTTTCAGTCCAAATTTCGTGACTGTGGGCATGCTGTGGTTCTGTCTTCAAAGGCATAATGTCAACTATTCACTGACAAAAACAAACGTCTCACCAGCAAATTATGAAAAGTCCCTCATGAAATGCAGTGAAGGGCGTAAAGTTTTCAGCCTAAACAAATAAATGTTAGTAATCTCAGTAGGATTTATGCACTGAAGAGCAGTCATATAAATACAACCACAATAAATCACATTGCAGTTGTTCTCTGTGCCTTAATCCATGCCATATACTATAAGTGTTTTGAAGCAGCTTACAGTAATTATTTTATCCATGTGCATGTTGTACATCAATACATCCACAGTTTATTTACTTTACCACAGTGAATAAACTCCTGCTTTCAGCTGGACATGTTCAGAATCTTAAATATTTTTGTTACTGTGCAGGAATACAGCATGTATTTTGAAGTAAGTCTATATATAAATTAATTTGTTCATAGGGTAAGCACTGGTATCAGCATTACTCTTGTAGGTTTTAGGCAGTGCCCTTTTGCTAAGATTTTAACTAAAGGTAAAAGAAAAGAATATAGGGGAAAAAAGACAAACATGACCGTGGGCACCATTCAAAGAATGTTATCCAGGAGAGAAAAATCAAAGGGCTGTCTGAGTCTTTTTGTCTTCCCACAGAAGTGTCTGGACTGGTGGGGTTGATGCTACCTCTCCAGTATGGCTGAAGGGCTTGTGTAATGATTTTACACAGACAATCCACCACTCACCCAGAACTGATACACTGTAAAAATAAATGACTGTGATTTTAATGGTAAAAGACTGTAAAAATGCTACGGTAAAAAACAGTTAATTGGTTTACGGAAAGTTTTCCGTACTATATACGGTGAATAACTGTAATAGATCTAACAGTACATTTAATGTAATTTTACGGTAAAATGCTGTTAAATTTACAGTTTTTGGAAGGGAACAATTGTGAAAAAACATAAATTGACATTCCCACAATTCCCTGTGTGAAACTTTACATTTGATGTATTTTCATTGAAATAACTCAGTTTCTTCTTAGTTTTTCTAATCAGTTATGTACATTAGGGTTTTATGTTACATCTAAAGTAATGTTGTTAAATTAATGTTTATTGCATTTTCGTGTTACCATGATGGTGTTTAGTGTTTGTCTGAATGACACTGTGTGCACCTTCTATATATTAGTATTGTTCTTCTCAGCTGGTGGAAAAGCTGCTAGTGATGAGCTTTGATTAATCATGTGACTCTCATCAACAGTGTGTTTGGTGGTTGTCAGTGTATTACAAAAGTACAAAACAGATATTAGTACTTCAATAGGTTGGTATGTTAACATTATATCAGTTAATGAAATACGTTTTTACCATAAATTTAACATTTTTTTTTACAGTGTGTAAAATAAACAGTAATGAACCGTAATTATTGTATATCTTTTAAGACAAAAAACAAAGCTCATGTATATCTAATTGTTTGTTAAAGGGATAATTCACCCAAAAATGAAAATTCTGTCATCATTTACTCTCCCTCATGTTATTCCGAACCTTTATGCATGTCTTTCTTCTACAGAATGTAATGAAACATTGAATTCCACAAAAAAAAACCTGACAAAATGAAAACAACAACAACATTAATATAAAAGAATGCAATCACACTTCCAGTCATAGGTCAGACCATCAGATAGTCTCACCACCAAACTCATGCTATGCTGAGCCAAACTTTTTTACACTTTTAAGGGAAATCAAGTTACATATATCTTACTTATACTGGTCTCTGCATAGGAGGAAGTATTTTAAAATCAAAAATAAAATGTTATTGAATTAAAAAAAACAACAACAAAAAAGTGACACTACATGTGTTACACAGTTTAATATAAAAACAAGGTGTTTTTGACTGATATTAATATGTATTTTAACAATTTAAGTGAGATATATACTTTGTTTTGAACAAATAATAAGGATTCATATAGTTTATGAGACTGTGTCATTTATGTAAAATGCTGAAATAACTAAAATGCTCCTATGGGGAATGCTTATTTTTATTGCGCATACAGTATTCATCCAAGGAATTCTGAGTTGACATTTTTGTAATTACTTTAATTTGCAATATGAAACACTCTGGAGTAAAAATCCTATTGAATTGGTAGTGAGGAGATTGACCTCTGGGAAGCACATCAAACAGCACATCCATACTCTGTATACGTGCAGACACTCATAAACACACACCTCCTTACACAGGCCATTACCACCTAACCAACTTGTCTGAAGCAGCAAATAACATGTCAGAATTCCCTATGTGGCCACCATATTTACAGCATTACAGCCCGGCACACTCTAATGATGTGTTTTATCTCTCTCCTTTTATGGCTGACATCTCCCTGACACACACACACACACACACACATACAGACACACACACACCTATCCGACACATCTCATCTAATCAGCAATAGTAGGGACTCTCTCAAGTTGGCCTTTTGATGGCAGACGCTTGACCTTGCCTTTCCTTGTCACTCAGCCCCTAATTCTTCAGGAAAAAGCCTCCTATGTTTATCGGGATCTCATTTAGAGGGGGTAGATCTAATGCCGTGCCAGCGCTCATCANGGTGGGGGGGGGTTGACTAGTTCAGGGATTTTGAAACTCTTGTGAGGAATCCCCTTTCTAATATACACCACCTGTCAAAATATTCTTATGCTCACCAAGGCTGCATTTATTTAATAAAAAAATTAACAACAGTAATATTGTAACATATTATTACAGTTTAAAAGAGCTATTTTAAAATGTAACGTATTCCTGTGATGGCAAAGCTGCCATTACTCCAGTCTTCAGTGTCACATTGTAATAATTAATTTTTATATCCTAATATGCTGATTTGTTGCTCAAGAAACATTTCATAATTCATTTTGATTAAATAAATGCAGTCTTGGTGAGCATAAGAGACTTCTTTAAAAAAGAATCTTAATTATCCCAAACTGTGGACTGGTAGTACATGTATATACACACTCACTGACTACTTTATTATGTACACCTATTTAACTGCTAGTTAACACAAATATCTAATCAGCCAATCAGATGGCAGCAACTCAATGCATTTAGGCATGTAGACATATCAAAAAACGCTCTGCTGAAGTTCAAATGGGCAAGAATGGTGCTTTAAATGATTTTCAACGTAGCATGGTTGTTGGTGCCATACAGGCTGGTCTGAGTATTTCAGAAACTGCTGATCTATTGGGATTTTCATGGACAACCATCTCTAGGGTTTACAGACAATGGTCTGAAAAAGAAAAAGTATCCAATGAGTGGCAGTTTTGTGGGTGTAAATGCCTTGTTGATGCCAGAGGTCAGAGGAAAATGACCAGACTGGTTCGAGCTGAAAGAAAGACAACAGTAACTCAAATAACCACGCGTTACAACAGATGTATGCAGAAGGGCATCTCTGAACGCATATATGTCGAACCTTGAAGCAGATGGGCTACAGCAGCAGAAGACACACCGTTGCTACTCCTGTCAGCTAGGAACAGTAAACTGAGGCTACAATTTGCACGGGCTCAACAAAATTGGACAATAGAAGACTGGCAAAATGTTGCCTGGTCTGATGAGTCTCAATTTCTGCTGCGACATTCAGATGGTAGGGTCAGAATTTGGTGTAAACAACATGAAAGCATGGATATATCCTGCCTTTTATCAACAGTTCAGGCTGGTCCTGGTGGTGTAATGGTGTGGGGGATATTTTCTTGGCACACTTTGGGCCCCTTAGTATTATTGAGCAACATTTAAACAACACAGCCTACCTGAGTATTGTTGCTGACCATGTCCATTTCTTTATGACCACAGTGTACTCTTCTTCTAATGGGTACTTCCAGCAGGATAACGTGCCATGTCACATAGCTCAAATCATCTCAAACTGGTTTCTTGAACATGACATGAGTTCACTATTCTCAAATGGCCTCTGCAGTCATCAGATCTCAATTCAATAGAGCACCTTTGGGATGTGGTGGAACGGGAGATTTGCATCATGGATGTACAGCTGACAAATCTGCAGCAACTGCGTGATGCTATCATGTCAATATGGACCAGAGGAATGTTTCCAGCACCTTGTTGAATCTATGCCACAAAGAATTAAGGCAGTTCTGAAGGCAAAAGGGAGTCCAACCTGGTACTAGTATGAGATAACGATACTGAGTGAATGCTCTCCATAAATAGAATACGTTTATCAAATTTTCACTTCAAACCTGCTAAATTCCAGCCTCAGCCCAATCAGAAGTACTGCTACTTAGGTAGAAATGTATACACAGGAGCCTGATAAAAAAATGCTAATTTTAAAGAAAAAGGTCAGATGGACTTAGACGCTTTTACATCTGAAGTCTTCATACATATATATATATATGACATGAGATATGAATTATGTGGTTTATTTTATTTATTTATTTTAACTGTTAAAACTATGGCAGTCTGTGGAATAAAAACATTTATCATTTAGTGATTAAACTTATGACTTAGGACCAGTCTTTATGACCACGGTCCCCCAAGTACCCTCTTGTGCCCCCCTGTGACCCCCACTTGCAAAAAATTTAAAAAATATATTTTTAGCTTTGGTCCTTTAATGAGCATGTTGTGCTTTATACATTTGTATAATAAGATGGAAATGTTTATTTAAATTCATCATCTTTAAGATGCTTTTGGACACTGCAACACATTTGATTAACCATTCTTAGAGACGCTTTTTTTTGTTTAAGTTGAACTTCTTTTAACTTTAGCGCCATTTAGCTATTTTTGAACGCGTCTTAGGTAAAAACACCTGATCAAGGTCACCTGAAACCAGCCTAAGGCTTCCAGTTAGGACAAATAGGAAAAACTATTTTCTGAGGCCACCTTGAGTCAGTTTGTATATATGTAGTTTGCACATTCCAAGCAGTCACCCGAGGAGGTTCGCCACACTTCCTAGACTGTCTGGCTTCGTACAAAGATGTCGAGCTTATATTTATACACATGATTTCATGGATGCATAACTGGAGCTGATGTCCTATTTGGACTCTGAAGTAACACCTGAACTGATTATGTGTAATGTGAGGTAAAAAATAAATGCTACACCCAAGTCAGTGAGTGTATTTATACCTTATTACTGTTACTATCAAAGTGAAAGATGTAATTGTATTAACATACAAATGTAATGCTTTAATTTGGCCTAAAGCCATTTTAGCCTTATTAATTAATTGTTTCTCCTCTCAGGGCTGATTTGCTTACAGAATAAGACAATAGACAATAAATAAATAAATAAATAAAAATTTGGTTCCACCAACTTAAAAAAAAGAGTGAGCAGCACACTTTCAATTACCAACTTTTTGAGTTAACAAACTCTGAGCATTACAGTACACCGTATTTCAGTTTTCCATTCCAAATCCACAGTTGCCAAAGTCCAGTGAAGCCTCTCAACCATTTGCCATCACAAATCACAGTTTGACTGAAAGAAGCCACAAATTACCTTTGTTTTAAATAATTTGCTTTCAAACGCTGCCCACTCAAGCCCAGAAAGCTTACAAATGGAACAAACCTCACTTTCAAGACATGTAAAGTTCCCTACCGTTTGATGTTTTACGTATTAAATCCCTGGTCTGGAGATCTTGAGTGAGTTTACTGCCTGACTGTCTATTTTTAGCGTTTCCTTCCTAAACCGTATTTGGTGGTCTCCACCTCCGCATGCTAATTTACCAGGCATAACAACAGTGCAAAGCTGGACTCAGCTGTCTGAAGTTATCACCATGCTTGAGTGTACAGCCAGGCTTCCTGACTGGGCCAGTATAGGCTATTTAAGGGAGCCGATTATGAAACACGGCTCCTTTTGCCAATGCAGATGCTTCCTAGCTGAAACTACTCTGCCAGAAAATGCTGTAATAATACAAATACTTGAGCTATAAATGTAAAACAGCACTGGATTGGTAGTACTCAAAAATTCTGGTTAGGTTTTGTTCTAACCCCTAACCCTAAGTATGAACAATAGTATTAGAGTGTTTCTTCGACTTCAGGAAATGTTACAGCATATCACAGAAGCTGATTTTTTTTAAAAGTAAAAGATTTTTTTTTTTTTTTTTTTTTTTAAATGTTTATTATATGTATTTTACTTAAATCAGGGTCATTATATTATTTATATAGTATTACAGTATTTATTAATGTTATGAATTAGCTTTTATTTTTAGATTTTTCCATTTTTTTGTTTAAGTTTTAGTAATATTGTTAAGTGCCTTTGTGATTTTATTAGTTGTTATTTTTTAGTTTAATATTTCTATTTTGCTTTAATTTATTTTTATTTAATATTTAGTTTTAGTAACTTTAATACAATAAAAATTCACCATAAAATCCTGAATTATTGCATGTTTAAAACTATTCCAATATTAAAACAAATAGTTAAATAAACATAAACCATTTCAGTATCTGAACCATTTTGCCAAAGTTTTTAAAGTCCCCCTGTAGTCAATAATTTTATATTTAAAAGTTTTTTTCTGTAAATAAAAAAAAATTCTTCATGCCTTAAAATAGCTTGATGATGAAGGTGATGATACACAGGGCAACTTTTTGAGCAATGTTGCTGGGCAATGTTGCTTGGTACTTTCCCATTATGAATAGATAGGTCGTGGGCAATATTTGAGATCCTCCAATTAGAATGCTAGCAGCTGATCACGTGACCGGCTTGGAGATTTCCAAAAAAATTCAAACAAGATGGCGGCGAAAAGGAGTGTGAACTTATATATTTTTATGCTGGTAAGTTGTCATGTGTCAACCCAAAACAGGGAATTTACCGCATTTAATGCTTAAAATACCAACAGATGTCAAATTTAGTGTACGTAGGCTGTAATTTAGCCATCGAATGTTTTCAGTTAAATACTAAAAAGGCGCATTCTGTTTGTAGTGGCATAGGCCATAGGGAGTGTGGTACATGAAAGTGGCTTTTGACGCGATTGACCCGGGTTCGAATCCGCCTTTTGCCAAACTCGCTCTTCTCCCTTTTCCCATCACAAATCAGATTGGAAAGGCATTTATATTTAATAAAAATGAAGAAAATATCTGAAAAGTTGAAATAAAGTGTCTAAAAAGTGTTTAATAATAAAGTATTTATTGGGTGGGGCAATAAATTTGCTCCTCTCAGATCGGTTGCTGCCAACTGTCCGTTGCCCTAATTAGTTGCCGTGTCTCACCCGGTTGCCCGTTGATGGCAACATTGCCCAGAAACATTGGTCAAAAAGTTGCCTCATGTATCATTACCTTAACTCTACACCCTTGCTTCATTTAATATATGCGAATCTATGAGTATGCTGATTAGCCCCACCACTACTCACTCGCACAAGCTCAGACAGAGTTCCACTCTGTCAACTTACTGAGGTAAACGCTACACAATGGTATCACTCTTTACAATGTCAGACACATAACGGTAATTAATATGATTAGCCTTTTGTTTGACTACATTATCAAACAGCTAATAATGTTGCTAATGTTACACAAACCATGTTCCCATTCGCGAGTCAGACAGCTGTCTTCTGAAAATCAGTATCCTTAGAAACGCTTTGAACAACTTAGAACGTCAGTGGAGAAAGGCATATAGTTCATCATAACATTGTAATATACATCATGAAATAAAAAAATAAAATATACCGGGATAACCTTCTCTTGAGACTGCTTCAAAGCGGCCATAGTTAATGATATGCTAAAGCCCGCTGGCACGTTGACATGGTTAAAAGGTAGTTTGTGATGTCAGAAACACTGTCTTTAGATCACTGCCGTTTTAAACAGAAAATACTCAGCAATGGTGTTGACTTATGAATTTGCACATGGTTTGTCTTAAAGCATATTTTCACCACAGGGGGACTTAAAAAAGTTTGTGTACTTGTTTACAAGCAGTGTCAGATAAAACATGAGACATTAAAAATGTGAAGAAAAAAAAATCACTCAAGTAAATATCACTAGTGAACAGAATATCAGGGTCATTTCCAATCAAGTCAAATTATGCACTTATCACGTGCACACCACTGCTCCATCCATACAACCATCGAACTCTCCAGTCAATAATCAGCCACACCTGTCAGTCATTATTACTCCAATACAATCCAAAATAAAAAGAGGTCTCACCTTTCAGTTGGTGATAGGCTGACACTCGTTTGGGAATACAGACTTACCTGCCCACATCCTTTCGCTGAGTTATCCTATACATTTCTCCAGTTGTCTCCACTGTCTGCTCCTTACCTTTTTGTCTCCTCTGTTGGCTCGTCTCCTCCTGTTATTTTTCAGTCTCCATCTGCTCTTTGTTAAGAGAAACATGATTTAAGTCCAGTTATTTCACAGTAAAGTGCTGCTTTACTATTGAACTGAATACTTCCCTGTGTCTCCGATTGTGCCAATAAACTGCTTGTGGTTCACTTACCTTTGTGAGTCTGTGTATCCTTACAGTAATTTTGTAGCTGTTCATTTTATGCAAAATTTAAAAATATAAATTTTGTGCAAGTATGAAACACTAATAATGGTGTAGGATTTACTTTGAAACAATATTCACTCAGAAACTGCTATTTAATTTTACACAGAATAACAGTGAATTAAACATGAAATTGCGAAGTAGAAAGACTGAAATAGCATTCTTGTAAAACATACTCCAATAATCTTTGTTTTTTTTTTACAACTTTGAAAAAATCATTATGCAAACTGTGAAATTAGCCTGGGCAAGAGAAAATAGAAGGCCATTTGGTAACACTTTATTTCAACAGTCCATTTTAGACATAACTATAAGTAACTTTGCAACTTCATGTCAACAATAATTAGAGTATTAGACTGTCTGCTAAATATCTGCTAACATTTACTCACCCCCATGTCATCCAAGATGTTCATGTCTTTCTCTCTTCAGTCGAAAAGAAATTAAGGTTTTTGATGACAACATTCCAGGATTATTCATCTTATAATGGACTTCAATGGCCTCCAAAAGGTTGAAGGTCAAAATTACAGTTTCAGTGCAGCTTCAAAGGGCTTTAAACGATACCAGACGAGGAACAAGGGTCTTATCTAGATCGGTCATTTTCGAAAAAAAAAAATACAACTGTATATGCTTTATAAACACAAATGATCGCCTTGCACGTGCTTCCGCTTTCCGTATTCTTCAAAAAGCTTACGCTGTATGTCCTACGCATTCCCTATTCTACTTACGGAAAAAAAACGAACTGGCGCCGCGTTCGTTCCGTAAGTTGACTTATCCTTTAATAACCATTAATAAGCAGTAAAGAGTTTATTGAGGCAAAATCGTAGTTAATAGATAGTTAATAGTGAGTAATGGACCCTAAACTAAAGTGTGACCCAGTCTACTAATACTCTGAGAGTTAGTTGACATGTAGTTACAAAGTTACTTATAGTTAGTAGAATGCATAAAGTGAACTATCGAAATAAAGTGTAACCAGCTATTTCATACCAAAAAATGTTTACAATTTCCATCACCATGATTTGCATTACAAACATTGATATTAAATACAATACATCATATCAAATGTGGTGTAAATACTAACACTAGAATAATTTTCTTTACTTAGTTAATTAAATAAACTAGTAGCAAAGTGTTTTAAGAGAGTTTACCAGGCAAACATTTCAACAACATTACATTTCTAAGCAAGAAAATACAACCCACAGTTTATAGAAGAGAAAATATAACTCCTAACTAAACGCTTTGAGACTGCAGAGCTTCACACATGAATGTGTCATTCAGAATATTCTGAATCCATTTCATTTTTGGCCTGCAGTATTGTTTCCTCCGTATTTGTCTCACTGGTGGGAGCCGTGCCTCTCCTATTAATTGTCAGCGAGGGCTGGAGGGCCAGCGCAGTCAGTGTCTGGTTCATTGAATTATAGACACCAGCCTTCATTTTTATGCCTGGAGGTGCTTGGTGGTGATGTCAAGATGAGGGCCAGAGTTTCTGTTCTGCCGGTGTCAAGAGTAACATGACACAGTCCTATTGATTTGGCTCAATGTCTCTACTTGGGAGGTGTTGAACATCATGAAAATATGTGCAAATAATACTGTCAACTTTTCTCTGTCTTTCATTCCAACACTTTCTCCTCAACGAGAATATCGCAGATTTAGATTTGTCCTCACTTTACCCCAGCGACATTTAAGCATCCAAAATGAAATGAAGGCTCTGTTGCCTTCATTAAAAACATGTGCAATTCTGGAAATAAACTGTGCACTATTAAAAAAAAGAAAAAAGGCCTTTTGAATCACAAATACTAAGAAATGTGAATTACTTAAAACTACAAAACCCAAGTTAGACTAACAGAATTCCCCCAAAATGCTGTCCCAACTAGTCAAATACTGTTGTCGGAACAAAGAATTTCAAATTGAACAATATTACCGAAATGTTAGGGGTTTGTGAGTTCCCAGCATGCACCACAGCATGAATAAATTATGCGGTTACTGTAATAAGATTATTGTTTCACTGCTGACTTTAAAAATGAAATGTTTTGTCATATGTAGCTACGTTTCCATCAAAAGTTGTACATTTATACACTTAAAATTAGAATATTGCATAAAACATTTGCAAATTAGGCACTGTTTCCATCCAATGTGTTCAAAAGCACAAATCATCACTTCTTGGGAAAATGGAACAAAATATCTGTATTATAAATGGAAGTTCTGCAGTACACTGTCACGCATCACAGGACAACGTTCCACCAATGAGTGATTATACGGTGCTTCAGACGCAATCACATAGAAGCATTCCCATAGTGAAAGGGAACTTAAAAATCTAAATGCATCAGGTTTTGTTAAATTTGTAAGTTTGCAATTGTTTTATACAGTGCATATACACACACCTAATACAATAACCTACAGATAAACTCCAGACGTAGGCAAGAAATTAGCCATTTTGCCATTCCTGTTATAAAGACAAGACTACAATATGCAATAAAGACTAGACTGATAACAATTTAATATGCAAATAGATGATGGAAAGTCACTTTTGATGTCAAAATTTGTTCTCGGGTCACTCTTTTAAATGTATAAAAGAGGGACCGGGAGCAACGTGCATTCAGGTTTTCGCTGAGGTGCCAAGCCGGTGACCCGGCGCTCAGTAGTGGTACAGCAATTGTGGCGACAAGACATGATGTAACCTTCCTTCAGGAAACAAGGGTTACATACATAACGGAGACATTCCCTTTCAGTCGTTCACATTCGACGTCATGTCAGAACGTAGCGACGGTTTGGGATCCTAACAAAGCACCACTGTTGCTGCCCCTTCCAGCACCCCTAGTAAGCCACCTGATCACCCCACACCTACTGGGGATGAAGACAGGAGAGGGCTTACGCGGAGAGAGTCTATTACTGTTGTTGCGCTTGACCCCAACAGTAAGACTACTGGATAACACTGAGAAAGCGTGCTCTTTCAAGGTACTCTGAGGAATCCACATTTTGCCCACAGGGAGGTATCATGTGGAATCTAAGTAATAACAATTCATTTGAGTTTCATGCTATTAACTCCTGTCAAAATTCATATCGTAGTAATTTATCGTCCCCCAGGCCAACTGGACTTTGTAGAGGAGCTGGACATGCTGCTGTCCTCATTCCCAGAGGATGGCAGTCCACTTGGACTCTATGGCAATTTCAACATTCATCTAGAGAAACCTTATGCTTCAGACTTCTTCGCTCTTCTAGCCTCATTTGATCTCAAACGGCTCATCACCACAGAGTTAAACCTCTGCACATTTCCGATCATTTCTTCATTACTTTCAATCTACAACTCACTACTTGTGCCCCACCAAATCCCTCTACCAGTTACCTTCAGACAAAACCTGCACTCTCTTTCTCCTTCTCATCTTTCCTCTGTTGTGTCATCCTCCCTTCTCTCACCCACACAACTCTCATCTCTGGATGTGAATACAGCAATATACACTTTATGTTCCACTTTAAGTTGTTCTCTAGACAGTATCTGTCCTCTCTCATCCAGGCCAGCATGTGCTACTCCCAGAAACTGACCAAATTCAGAACTGTAGAGAGAAAATAGTGCAAATCCAAAGACCTACAGTATCTGACCTGGGTAGGTATCAGTCTCTGCTCTCATCCTTTTCTGATGATGTTCATGCTGCTAAATTTCATATTTCCACAAAAAGATCAACAGCGCTTCAAACACACACACACTTTTCAAAAAATTCAACTCGCTCCTCTGTCCCCCTCTACCACCACCTCTTTAACTGCTGATGATTTTGTTATTTACTTCACTGACAAAACATTAACCATCAGCAGTCAGTTCTCAGCTCCACACAAACAGGAACTTGGACCATCCACAGCCACAAATCCAGTCATCCTACCACCTGCCTAGATCCCATCCCCTCACACCTTCTACAAGCCATCTCTCCTACACTTTTACCAGCACTCACACACATTATCAACACATCTATCCACACTGGCATTTTCCCTACCGCATTCAAGCAGGCTCAGGTAATCCTACTGCTTAAAAACCCCACATTAAAAACATCACTTGTAGACAGTTACAGATCTTTCTCTCTCCTACCATTCATAGCAAAAACACTTGAATGGATTGTTTTCAACCAGGTATCATCTTTTCTCTCACAGAATAAACAGCTGGATGTCAACCAATCTGGTTTTAAGAGCGGCCATTCAACCGAGACTGCACTACTGTCTGTCACTGAAGCCCTATGGATTGTGAAGGCTGATTCCAAATCATCAGTTCTCAGTCTGCTGCCTCTGACACCATGAATCATCAGATCCTTCTGTCCACCCTGTAATCACTGGGCATCACAGGAACTCCACTTCACTGGTTTGAATCATATCTCACAGGTAGGTCTTTCAGGGTTGCCTGGAGAGGGGAGGAATCCAAAGCACATCAAATGATCACGGGGTTCCCCAGGGTTCAGTTTTTGGACCTCTCCTCTTCTCCATATACACTACATCACTGGGTCCCATCATACAGGCACGTGGTTTCTCATCCCATTGCTATGCTGATGACACGCAGCTCTTCCTTTAATTTCATCCATATGATCCCACAGTTGCGGCATGAATCTCAAGCTGTCTGGCAGACATCTCAGCATGGATAAAAGAACATCACCTGCAGCTCAAACAGGCAAAGACAGAGCTTCTCATCTTCCATGGCAATCTGATTCTACTGCATGATTTCACCATTCAGCTAAGTACATCATCAATTACCCCCATCAAGGTCGGTCAGAAATCTTAGAGTAATCTTTGATGACGAACTGACCTTCAAAGAACACATTGCAAAGACAGCTCGGTCATGCATATTTACACTATACAACATCAGGAAGATCAGGCCTTTTCTAACAGAACATGCAACACCACTTCTCATCCAGACCCTGGTCATTTCTAGGCTTGATTACTGCAATGCTCTTCTGGCTGGACTGCCATCATGCAAAATCAAACCTCTACATATTATTAAGAATGCTGCAGCACGTCTAGTCTTTATTGAGCACAAAAGGGCGCACGACACACCTCTCTTCATCTCTTTGCACTGGCTGCCACTTGCTGCTTGCCTCAAGTTCAAGGCATTGACGCTTGCTTACAGATCTACCACAGGCTCAGCACCCTCCTACTTCTACTCACTCTTACGAGTCTACATCTCTACCAGAAGCCTGCGATCGATAAATGAACGAAGACTCATGGTACCATCACAGAGAGGCACAAAATCACTCTCCAGAACATTTTCGTTCACTGTTCCTTGCTGGTAGAATGATCTCCCCACCTTCATCTGGAATGCAGAATCTCTGGTAATATTCAAAAGACAGCTGAAAACTCATCTCTTTTGAGAGCACTTAACCTCATCATAAAAAAAAATTCTATGCCTTCACTTCCTTTAACTCCCTCGGGTCGGCGGTCACGCAGGCGATACCACCTCGTTTTTTTCTTACCAGTGTGAAAGAGACTCAAAATACTCCGTCAATGTTGCACATACAATTAAGAGTTATACACCATTTTAATCTGTGGAATATCTTCTTTTTTTTGTGTACACTCAGAGGAAAAACAAAATGATGTGCTTTTTGCAAAATAAAGAAAACTAACATGATGCGTGATCTCTCATCTCCCTCTGAACGAAGTCCAATCTGATAGTTCTCAGAAAATGAACTGTAACTTAGTGAATACTAATCAAAAAAACATGAGACTTATGTCTAAAGATATGTCGAAAACAAAAATTCTGTGTTTATGTAATCTGTATGAAAAGAGACACAAGTCAGAAGCCCGTGATTCAGCTCATTATCCGCTAATGCGGCCACGCCCACACCCACGGAGCCAGCGCTATTCAGATGCAAATTCTGAGGCAATACATGTATACATCGTCTCAATTGTGTATTTATTGTATTCAAAAGTGTTTATCTGGATGTTATAGCGATCTCTGGCCTCTGCTAGTTCCTGGAATGTCACATGGTGTCTGTTCTTCTTTAGGAGGCATTTGTGGACTAGATGTGCACAGAGCGCCCTCCGGCTGCAAGTATGAATTGAAAACACAGTATCCAGCGCATAGTGATGACAATACATATTGAATAAATATTACTCCTCTGTATAGAAAATTTATATAAACATATGAGAATCCATCAATATTTCTCCAAATGTGCATGCTTTTAAGCTAAAAGGCTATATGAAATGCCATAGAGGTAACATAATTGTTCAGACACTTTACATCACATAAATAAATTATATTTTAAAGTATATAATAGAATACCATTATTTTAAATTGTAATAATATCTCACAGTATTGCTGTTTTTTTCTGTATGTTTGATATACACCATGATGAGCTTGAGACATGATCACAGAGGGTTTTTTCACAGCCTACCTGACTGAAAGGCCTCATTATTATGCAAGTCATTACAGGTCATTATGCGATTCTTTTGTCTTTTCAGGTGTAAATCACCAATTTTTCATGATGATTCACGCCTCCATGCATATTGTGTTTCTTGACAAAAAGTGTCTTACAAAAACTAAATCAATATATTGTTATATATGAACGAGTAGGCAGGATCATTTTTACATCATTCTAAAGCAAAAACTCTAGTCTACAACCTCCAATACCCAGAAGTCTTGTGAACACAGATTAAATATATATATTTTTTGGCTTTATTTCAGTGACTTAAAGGGTTATTTCACCCAAAAATGAAAATTCTGTCATTTATTACTTACCCTCATGCCTTTCCACACCCGTAAGACCTTCGTTAATCTTCGGAACACAAATTAAGATATTTTAGTTGAAATCCGATGGCTCCGTGAGGCCTGCATAGGGAGCAATGACATTTCCTCTCTCAAGATCCATAAAGGTACTAAAAACATATTTAAATCAGTCCATGTGAGTACAGTGGTTCAATATTAATAATATAAAGCGACGAGAATATTTTTGGTGCACCAAAAAAACAAAATAACGAATTATTTAGTGATGGCCGATTTCAAAACACTGCTTTAGGAAGCATCGGATCATAAATGAATCAGTGTATCGAATCAGGAATTGGATCGAGTGTCAAACTGCCAAAAGGCTGAAATCACGTGACTTTGGCTCTCCCAACAGCAGATTCGACACACTGATTCATTTATGATCCGATGCTTCCTGAAGCAGTGTTTTGAAATCGGCCATCATTAAATAAGTCGTTATTTTGTTTTTTTGGCACACCAAAAATATTCTCTTCGCTTTATAATATTAATATTGAACCACTGTACTCACATGAACCGATTTAGATGTGTTTTTAGTACCTTTATGGATCTTGATAGAGGAAGTGTCATTGCTCCCTATGCAGGCCTCACGGAGCCATCGGATTTCAACTAAAATATCTTAATTTGTGTTCCGAAGATGAACGAAGGTCTTACGGGTGTGGAACGGCATGAGGGTAAGTAATAAATGACAGAATTTTCATTTTTGGGTGAATTAACCCTTTAAGTTTTTTGTTTTTTAATAACCACGCATAAACGTTATTCCTTCAAAAACACAAACATGTACATACATGTTCCTCACATAATATGGTAGCCTAGTTTGTGCTGAATACAGTGTAATGACACTTGTGTCATTAATATGTTTTTGAACAACTGAAAAAAGCACAAATGTCAGGGCATGTCAAAACTTCTCCAGGGCCCCAAAAATCCTCAGACCCCAGAGGGTTAATCCCTCCCTATTCTAGCTTATGCTACTCTAAGCAATGTCTGAAACTTGTATTGTGAGCACTTCTTGTGTCTATTTGCCGCTTCATGATGAATCGCTTGTTGTATTCCTCACTTGTAAGTCGCTTTGGATAAAAGCATCTGCAAAATTAATAAATGTAAATGTAAATCTCCACATGATATCTCCATGCGGGAAGGATGTGGATTATGGACTGGGCATTAAGGGCAGAACAACATATGGTATGTCTCTGAGGTGGCTCCGGCCTAGTTAGGAGGGTATCCGGTCCGTAGAGGGGAATGATGCAGCAAGCAAGTCACTGAGCAATCTCTCCAGTGTTTACTGGCTACCTGAGGCGAGTACATGGGAGGATACTGGCTCATCACAAAGGCTATAAAACCTAGCAAATGTATTGGGTGTCGCCCAGCCCACAAGCTCTACATATACCGTGCTGTGCAAAAGTCTTAGGCCACCATTAGATGTTGTTTTAGCAATGGTATAATGACCATATATAATTATTTCTCAATCTCTTTATTAGAATATAACCAGAAAATATGGCTTCTATAGGCTAAAGTGGCAAGTATTTAGTGACCTACCCTTACACTTGAGCAATAACAGGAACCTGGCTCTCATAAACGTAAATGGAATGGAAAAGGACTGAAAGGCCAAGAAAACTTTCAAAATCTGATGAGAAGTTTCTCAAAATTTCTTCTTTGAGAAAGTGGAAGTAGTCCAGGAGGTCACACTAAATACTGATTTTTGCTTAAAGAAGCCATTTTTTTCTGATTGTTTTTTTTAACTTTTTTTTTTAACTTTTTTTTTATTACACATTTCCTGTATGTTCCTGTGATGCAGTAAGCACCAGAGAAAGATCCTAAGAAGGTTAGGGCAAGGAGAATTTAGTCTCCTTGCACCCCTCAGGAACCTGATGATCAGGTCATGCTTTCCGAGAGATTTACCATCTACAGGATTGTGATGTGCGGCAGTCTCTGCAACATACATAGCTCTGCTCGGGCATCTCCAGGGGTCTTCCCGGTGAGAAGAACACCACTTAACAAATAGGTTCCACTTCAAGGCATACGCATGCTTAGTAAGGGGGTACTCTCTCTAAAATGATGATGTCTACCACCACCTGAGGTAGATCACCTAGGACCTCCGCGTGGAGGTTCCAGAGATCTGGATGCGGGTGCCAGAGGGAGAAAGTAGGTCCTTCCTAGAGGAATGTGCCAAGGAGGGGCTGTCGTGAGGAGCATCAGTTCTGGGGGCCAGTAAGGCCCAGCTAGTGGGGCCAGTAAGGCGCAACTAGCAGGACCTGCTCCTCGTCCTCCCTGACTTTGCACAGTGTCTGTGCAAGTAGGCTCACTGGGGGAAACGCATAGGCCACTGGGCCAGCTGTGTGCCATTGAAACCTTGCTGAGGGTCCCCTCGGTCAGGGAGAAAAACAACAGGCAATGGGACGTGTCTGGAGAGGCAAACAGATCTAGCTGTGCAGCTCCGAAGTGTCTCCGGTGGTGGAGGCATCTGTGAAAACAACAGCATGCCTGGACACCTGTACTAGGGGAACTCCTGCCCGTAGAAATGCAGGGTCCGACCACAGGCTGAAGGTTTGGCGACAGGCTGGAGTGATTGTCATTCGGTGCGTGCCACATTACCAACCGATCTCGGGACTCAGCCGTGAAGCCAGTGCTGAAGTGGCCTCATATGAAGCAATCCGAGCAGCGTTACTTGGATGCCATATGCCCCAGGAGCCTCTGAAATAGTTTCAGTGGAGCCGCTGTTCTGCCCTTCAGAGAATTCAAGCAGTTCAACACTGACAAAACACATTCCTCTGTGAGACATGCTGTTCGGTTGATCGAGTCCAACTCCGTACCGAGAAAAGAGATCCTTTGCACAGGGGAGAGTTTGCTCTTATCCCAGTTGATCCGAAGCCCCAGCTGGCTGAGGTGACTGAGCATCATGTCCCTGTGTTTGCACAACTGCTCTCACAACCCTCTCTGGGTCACCAGTCTCAGGGCCTCTTGCTCTTTGGCGAGGGCCTGGACGGGCAACACTGTCTTCCTGCGGCCAGCTCCCTACTGTTGCCTAGGTGGAGGCTGCCGCTGAGGCTGTGCGGGGGGGGGAGGAGAAACTGCAGCTGGTGGTAGGGTGGAAGCAGCAGCGGGCCACCGGGGCAGGATGTCTCTGATCAGCTCCAACTGCTTCTGTGCAGCCAAGAACTGCTGGGCAAAGCTCTCGGCTGCATTACTGAAAAGGCCGGCCTGAGAGATAGGGGAGTTGAGGAAATTATATTTGTCAGTCTCCCGCATATCAGCCAGGTTCAGTCAGAGATGGTGTTCCTGGACCACTAGTGATGCCATCGTTCGACCAAGAGAGTGCGCAGTGACTTTTATCGCTCATAGGGTGAGGTCCATCGCTGTACACAGCTCCTGCATCAGCCCTGGGTCAAAACTGCCCTTGTGCAGCTCTTTTAGTGCCTTGGCTTGGTATTCTTGCAGGAGAGCCATGGCCTGCAAGGCAGAGACAGCCTGTCCAGCGGCTCTGTAACCTTGGCTGTGGGAATGGACGACAACTTACAGGCCTTGGATGGGAGATGCAGATTACTCCTCAAGGTGGCAATGCTCTTTAGACACAATTGCATTACAACAGCACGCTCTATCAGGGGGGATCGCCATGTGCCCTTGGCTGCCCCACCATCAAGAGTAATGAGGGGGAGGAGGTACCAGACCGGTTTCGGGGAGCTCCACCTCTTTTGAGGTATTGGAGTCTTGACTGCAACACCTTGATGTCATCTTCTCGCAGTGGGTGCATGACTCATCCATGAAAGCAACCTCAGCGTGTTTGATGCCCAGAAGCAACGATCGTGACTTTCATCCAGTGCCAGGTAATGACCGGGTAACGACCAGAAACACACAGGTGGAATGACATCTTTTGAAAGACACAACGTCACACCCGTGTTCTGCTCTTTTAGGGAAAAAAAGCTATTTTAAGTACTGAAGCGCTTAAAGCGCTAGAAGGGAAACTGGCCGCTGCACAGCTAGAAGGGAATAGTGCAGCCTGCTGAGTGCAAAAAGCTCTTTTAGGCTGTATTAAACAGCAGGAAATGTGCTCTGAAAGATTGCAAAGCCATCACACCAACGACACTGGTAATGAAGAGGCTTCTTCCCGGAGAGCACTCGCAGACACTTGTAGAACACTCTTGCAGTTATAGTCAGAGCAGAGCAGTTGAACTGTTAGGCTCCAAAGAGCTGAATGTGCGTTGCTCCCACTTCTGCCTTTATACCCACGGTGCTGGGTGCTCGGGCGTGCAATGGCTCATTTAATTTACATCTGAAGGTGATAGGGCTCTCAGACGAGATCCCAATTCGTCGGTACATTCCGACGTGACCGACTGAAAGGGAACAATCCTACAGACTTACAGTGAAGGACAGGCCCATACAGTATATAAAGAACCAGAATATCTCTTTTTAGTTGGATCAATAAACCACAACCTAAAAACATTCAGAACACCAAAGCAACATTCAGAACACCAAAAGCCTGGCAACCACCCAGAACACCCTAACATTGTGGCAGCTTGATTTACATATTTTCTTCAGAAAATTTAAAAATCGTATGTATTATTATAATTAAAATAACTAGTAATTTTATATTGGGGTTTATTATAAGCATTTTAAAAAGAATATGGTAAAGTTTTTTCTTTTCTTCTTTTTTCTTTTGGCCACCCAGATGACGGCTCTTGTCTCTATAGCTTTGATGTCAGCTTGAAACAGGCCCTCAGAAAAAAAAGCCAAACTCCTGGAGCAGCGCCCATAGCTTTGCTGATTCTGTTATTTTCTCCTGTCAGCTGTCATGACTGTTGTGAGAACTTGAGGTGATATATGGTGGGCTTTTGTCAACCAAGGAATCCTAACGAGGCTCTGCCCATCAGGCTTGATTTATCTAACATGTATAGTATTGGACCTGCATGGGCTTTCTATCCCTTATTCAGGCCTTGCAATATTCCTTCAGCAACTATCCTGCAGCTACAGACAGAGAAAAAATAGATATGCATCTTTCTATAGAACAGTATTGGGGTTTCATCATACAGAAAACTGTCAAAACATATCAAACACATTCATACTCTAGATAAAAAGATTTTAAAGAAGATTATGCTTATTACAGGTGTACATAATCCTTACTGAGATGTATTTGTGCTGACATCTTTGTAGGTATCATTCTGTGCCACATATTACCATAGTCATTTATATTAGATGATATCTATTCTCAGAGGGTGTTGTTTGTTATGGATTAGGATATGAGAAATGAAATGAAGGTGAAAGCAAATGCCCTGGCCCTGTGTGTTTTTAAAATTGTCCTTGTGATGTTCAGGAGTAGGGAAAAAAAGTTGTTGTGTTTTTTTTAGCTCTATTCTCACATTTTTCTCTTCACACCCACATACAAATTTATATAATTTGTCAGTATTTTTGTCTTGTTTTTTTCAGTAAAATATCTAAATATTCTTAAATATTAAACAAAATGACATTAGATATAAATCTTTTCATTCCTCAAATTCTCAAAATTAAGTGACTTTATGCTTAAAACAAGAACAAATATCTGCCAATGTGCTATGGGAATTTGATGCAATGGCCTGAAGCATGTGTTTACACATGCCAACCGAGGATTGGCTGAGTATGATGATTTAGCGACGCAGCATAGTACATCACTGAAACCATAAATAGACACAATGCCAGCATGTTTCCAACTTCTTTGTCTTCAGAAAACACATGTGTGAGCCTGTGTTTGTGAAAGAAAACCCTCTGTGTGTGTTGTGAAAACAGAACAGGAGTTAAATTACTACGTCATGATGCCATGCCCCTGCTTTATTACGGTAGATGTCTCACACAAGATGTGTGTGTTCTGTATGGGTGAGGAGCATGCAAGGTCAGTCCTCGAGGGGGCTGACTGTGCTCATTGCGAAAAGTTCAATCTCCGCAAGCTCTGATCCCGCTTGATTCTCTTTGAGAGCCAAGTTCCTGTAGACCGTAGCTCTGCGACTTTGGTCATGGGGCTTGCAGGAGCCAAAGACGGGTAGTTGAGCCCTTTCTCTCGCTCTCTCTACCTAGTCTGAGGACCACATTCTGGATCTCGAAGCTTACTCCAGAACAAGGAACTTATGCAGACAGACAGGCAGGTGCATTTGAGGAGCTGCTTGAGGTTGTGACGCATGCTGTGGCCAAGCTGAATCTAGGGTAGCCTGATCGAAAGAGACAAACCACGCAGTCTAAACTAGATCGCTTTCTTACATTAGGCCGAAAGCAATACGTTGTGTGTAAGGCTTATGCAGCAGCAGGTCAGGCTGGTGCGTCCCTGCACAACATGGCAGTTTTACATTTACATTTACATTTAGTCATTTAGCAGACGCTTTTATCCAAAGCGACTTACAAATGAGAACAGTAGAATCAAATCAAACTCAACATGAGAACAACAGTATGTAAGTGCTGTGTGAAGTCACAGTTATGTCAGTAAAGTGGGTGTTTTTTTTATTTTTTATAAAATACACAAATAGATGGAAGAAGAATAAAAATCAAAGTAAGTGCTACTATTACTGGGTCAAGTGCTGACGAAAAAGATATGTCTTTAGCATTTTTTTGAAAATGGCTAGAGACTCAGCTGCTCGGATAGAGCGCGGCAGGTCATTCCACCAGCCAGGAACAGACCCGGAGAAGGTCCGTGAGAGAGATTTTTTTCCCCTTTGTGATGGCACCACAAGGCGCCGTTCACTTGCAGAACGCAAGTTTCTGGAGGGCATGTAAGTCTGAAGTAGTGAGTTAAGGTATAGCGGTGCAGAGCCAGCGGTCGTTCTGTAGGCAAACATCAGAGCCTTGAATTGGATGCGAGCAGCTACTGGCAGCCAATGCAGAGTGATGAAGAGAGGAGTGACGTGCGCTCTCTTCGGTTCGTTGAAGACCAGTCTTGCTGCAGCATTCTGGATCAGTTGTAGAGGCTTGATAGTGCATGCTGGAAGGCCAGCCAAGAGAGCATTACAGTAGTCCAGTCTGGATAGAACAAGAGCTTGGACAAGAATTTGTGTGGAATGCTCCGATAGGAAGGGTCTAATCTTCCTGATGTTGTACAAGGCAAATCTGCAGGACCGGGCTGTTGTTGCAACGTGATCTGTGAAGCTTAAACAATCATCCATCACCACTCCAAGGTTCCTGGCTGTCCTGGACGGAGTAATGGTTGACGACCCAAGTTGAATTGAAAGGTTATGATGAAGTGTTGGGTTGGCACCGACCACAAGCAGTTCCGTTTTTGCAAGGTTGAGTTGAAGGTGGTGGTCCTTCATCCAGGCAGAAATGGCTGTCAGGCAGGCTGCGATGCGACCAGCAACCGTCGGATCATCTGGTTGGAATGAGAGGTAGAGTTGTGTGTCATCAGCATAACAGTGATAGGAGAAACCATGATCTTGAATGACAGATCCTAGTGATGACATGTAGATGGAGAAGAGAAGTGGTCCAAGCACAGAGCCCTGAGGTACCCCAGTAGCAAGATGATGTGACTTGGACACCTCACCACTCCATGATACCCTGAAGGACCTACCTGAGAGGTAAGACTCAAACCACTGGAGTGCGGTTCCCGAGATGCCCTTCGAAATGAGTGTTGACAGGAGAATCTGGTGGTTAACTGTGTCAAAAGCAGCAGACAGATCCAGCAAGATGAGTACTGATGATTTTGAAGTTGCTCGTGCCAGTCTCAGGGCTTCAGTGACTGAGAGCAGGGCAGTCTCAGTTGAGTGGCCACTCTTGAAACCAGACTGGTGGTCGTCAAGGAGGTTGTTCTGTGTGAGATAAGTAGACAGTTGGTTGAATACAACTCTCTCAAGTGTCTTAGCAATGAAAGGAAGAAGGGATACTGGTCTGTAGTTTTCTAGAAGTGCTGGATTCAGAGTTGGTTTTTTAAGCAGTGGGGTAACCCTAGCCTGCTTAAAAGCTGTGGGAAATGTTCCAGTTTGAAGGGAAGAATTGATAATGTGAGTGAGTGCAGGTAGAATTGAGGAGGAGATGGCCTGAAGAAGATGAGTGGGGATAGGGTCTAGCGGACAGGTAGTAGGTTGATTGGAGAGGATGAGTTTTGAAACATCTGCTTCAGATAGCATGGAGAAGGAGGGGAGGGTTTGTGTGTTTTCCGTTAAGATGTTATTGTCAGTGTGTGGTGTGGAGAATTGGCCGCTGATGGTTGTTATTTTATGTGTGAAGAATGTGGCAAAGTCATCGGCTGTAAGAGCTGATGTGGAAGGGAGGGGAGGAGGGCAAAGAAGAGATGAGAAGGTTTTGAAAAGTGTGCGGGAGTCAGTTGAATTGTTAATTTTAGTGTGATAGTACGAGGTTTTAGCATTGGAGACATCAGTAGAGAAAGAAGAGAGGAGTGACAGATATGAGCTAAGGTCAGTAGGATCTTTAGATTTGCACCACTTCCTCTCTGCAGCCCTGAGTCTAGACCGATGCTCACGGAGAGCATCAGAGAGCCAGGGGGCAGAGGGGGTGGCACGGGCTGGTCTTGTTAAAAGGGGGCAGAAGTCATCTAAGCAAGATGTTAGAGTGGTGCAAAGAGTGTCAGTAGCATTGTTAGTGTCCAGTGAAGAGAACTGATTAGGGGGAGGAAGTGTGGATGAGACCAAAGAGGATAGGTGGGATGGTGAGAGGGAGCGTAGGTTTCGCCGAAAAGTAACATGTGGTGGAGTGCGTGTTGAGTTAGGGGTCAGTTGGAGTCGGTGGAGCCACAGCGTGTGTAGATGAGGTCCAATTGGTTACCTGATTTGTGGGTAGCTGAGGTAGCCACTCGCTTGAGGTCAAATGAGGCAAGCAGAGTGTGGAAGTCAGCAGACTGAGGTTTGTCTAGATGGATGTTGAAATCTCCAAGAACTAGCAGAGGAGTATCATCCTCAGGGAAGGATGAGAGTAACACATCCAACTCCTCCAGGAAGTTACCTAGCTGACCTGGAGGACGATAAACAACTACAACATGGATTTTAGTAGGGTAGGTGATGGTAATTGCATGTGATTCAAAAGAGCCATTGTCAGAGAGAGATGGTAAAGGATTGAACTTCCATTCACTGGAAATAAGCAAACCAGTACCACCACCCCTCCCAATCTGGCGTGGGGTGTGAGAGAAAGTGAAATTAGAGGAGAGGGCTGCCGGTGTGGCAGTGTCCTCTGGTTTGATCCATGTCTCAGTCAGAGCCATGAGATGGAAACCTGAATAAGCAGCAATAGCTGTGATGAAGTCTGCTTTGTTTACAGCGGACTGACAATTCCAGAGCCCAATAGAAATAGAAAGTAATGTACTAGATGACATGGGTAAAATACGCAGGTTGTTATGGTTGCACTGCCTCCAACGTGTAGCACGCGATTTACAAGTGTTAGTAATAGTGGGAATTTGGAAGCACATATCTAAAACAGGTCAAAAGACAGGCAAGAACACTGTATGAAGAGGAAGGAAAGAAGGAAAAAGAAAAGTGCAATACTCAAGTGCCTTGTCGGTGTCGTTGCTCGGTGGAGTCGCACAGGTAGAGTCGCTGGTCTTTACACTCTTCGGTCTTCACACCAGGAGGACTTCACACAAGGGCTGCCGCGGTACACCACACAGTTATACCAACTTCTTACAATGTTAGTTAGTTCAGCAGGCCACGCCTTGCTGACTCTGAGCGAAACGAGAACAAACGCGATTTTATAGTAAACACACTTCCTAGCAAAATACACGCCACTGAAATCAACTACAAACAATACAAAAACCACTTACAGAATGCAGATCCTCTTGTAGCTTGAATTATTCTCTCTAGTGAATGCTAAATAACAACTGTTTATAAACTAAAGCTGGCTTTGGCCACGCCTTGCTGACTTAGAGCGAAACGAGAACAAACGCGATTTTATAGTAAACACACTTCCTAGCAAAATACACGCCACTGAAATCAACTACAAACAACACAAAAACCACTTACAGAATGCAGATCCTCTTGTAGCTTGAATGATTCTCTCTAGTGAATGCTAAATAACAACTGTTTATATACTAAAGCTGGCTTTGGCCACGCCTTGCTGACTCAGAGCGAAACGAGAACAAACGCGATTTTATAGTAAACACACTTCCTAGCAAAATACACGCCCCTGAAATCAACTACAAACAACACAAAAACCACTTACAGAATGCAGATCCTCTTGTAGCTTGAATGATTCTCTCAGTTTTGCAGGCTTAACAGGCTGACCTGCTTTAAGAGTTGGATTATGGCCCTCCGTTTGACCAAGCAGGTGGTCCACGCTATCGGTCACTCAGTGGCTGCTATGGTCATTACAGAGTGCCATCTGTGGTTTAACCTCACGGGGATCAATGAAAGAGACAAGGCTTTCTTTCTTGATGCCCCGATATTGCCTTCTGGCTCGTCAGATACCAGTAGGCTAAGAAACAGTCACCGGCATTCAGAGAATGAATCCCTCGCTGTGTCTGGGAGCCGCCACCTTCAACCAGCCTCTCCAGGCTAGGGCCCAGTCACAAGAGAGAGGAGCAGAAGGCCAGTGTGGAAGCCTGTGTCCCTACCTGCAAAGAAAAGGGGTACCGGGAAGCACGCTCAGGCACAGTCACCCTAGGGGAGACATGATCTCAGATCTGTTATCTCCCCCACAATGGAGAGAAAAAAAATCTGACACTCATAGGCCCTGGCCCTGAGGGCATCCCCTTCCAAGGTAGGTTTGTGCACACCACAACATCATGTGTGTTTGTGCACACTTGGCGAATAAAGCACATTCTGATTCTGATTCTGATGTGCTCAACTTTTATCTGGGCCCTCAGCAGGTACTTTCAAATAGTAATTTCCAGTGATTTGGGGGTGGAGGCACCCAATGGGCTATTCGCCCCATCTTCACTCAAGAGCAATTTGAACATTTGGCCAGTTCAAGTTTGCTGATTTAGGGCGCAGAGCAGGCCAAAAATGGATCCCTCTGTCAGATTTTTTGGCAGCATGGCAGCTACTGCCAAATGCCTCACAGTGTGTACTGATTCAGTTTGCCTTCCATCCTACAAACCTATAGGTTCAAGATGCTCACCCCTGAAGTTAATCGTGTCCAGACTGATTTGTGACAATAGATCTAAAGGACACAAACAGTCACATCGATATTCTGTCAGAACACACAAAGTTTCTCAGGTTTGCTTTTGGGGGCGAAGCATACCATTGTTACGTTTTTCCTTTCGGCCTAGCTTTAATCCCCACTCACATTCACCAAGTGCATGGATGCTGCTCTGGCTGCTTTGCGACTCCAGGGCATCCGTGTACTCAACTACATAGATGATTGGCTGATATTTGATCATTTGGAAAAGTTGGCAGCGCAACATCAAGATCTGCTCTCTCACATTAAGTAGTTGGGATTGAATTTGAAGAGTGTGCTTTCTCCAGCTCAGAGAATCACTTTTCTTGGGGTGGATTTGGACTGGACCACGATGCAGGCACGGCTGAAAGATATCAAGCTAGGTCAGGAGCTTTCCATTCTTCAAGTTCAGAAGTTGTTAAGGTCTCATGGTGGCAATGGCCAGCGACATTCCACAAGGCCTATTCCACATGAGAGTTCTTGCTCAAGAACAGGGGATTCCATCCTCTGAACCATCCCTCCAGGATGGAATCTGGTGACACGCTGACATGGCATCCATTTATGGTTTCATTTTGTCACAGTTAATATCCTCCACATTTAAATTAATTTAATTTCCTACCATTTCGGAGAGAAATGAAGTAGCACGTTGATCTGCCATTCGTGGACTTTTATGTGGAGAACTCTTCTCATGTGTTTGCAGTTTGCATAATGATGCAAAAACGTATCTTTGCAAAAATTCACAATACTTGTTGCATGATGTGGATAACATTGAATAAATATATTTTCATCAGGTTAGATAATGATCATTAATCACTCAAACCCCTTTATCTTACAGAGCCAAGCACATGACATGCAGGAAAAAAAAGTAAATTGTGCGCACGATTTACGAATTCGTTCCCTCAATATACTAAATCGTGCGGCCGATTTATAAATCGAGGAAACGACTTAGTAAACTATGCGCAAAATTTAGCCTACTATTTTTTTTCCTGCATGTCATGTGCGGGCCTCTGTATTTTCTAAACCTCTCTAACCGTCTGACTCGCACATCCACCATGTTTGTAGTTTTTAACACTTTTTATTCATGTTTGTAGTTCTAATCAAATCCTCATCCAATGTCCAATGGGTTGTGGGCAATATTAGCCATTAGAGTGTACACGGATCTGCACTTCGGATTCTAACTGGAAAAAGTAGACAATCCCGGTATCTTTGAAATACTCATTTCAACGTACTACAATTTAGGACACACTAATTCTAATTTCAAACAATATTTAGGGAGGATAGTATGCAAATCTCGTTCCCGGGTTATATATGAAATCTAAGATCTTTTTCCTTTAAGTTTATTTTTCCCCATTGGCAGATTTTTTTTAAGTATCTCACTTAATTTTGAAACATTTTTTTCAGAAAAGAAGACTTAATACTTAATTTTGCATCTCAAGTACTGTAATCTTGATTCAACAATGTTTAGATATTGATACTGGAAAACAAGTAAAAAATACTGAGTGAGAAAATAAAGAAAAGTCAGAGAAAGACATGCAATAACATGCAGAAAAGTCAGAGAAAGACTGCCCCCCCCCAGCACTCCTGCATTTTTAATAGCTAATTTTTCTACTGTTATTTATTTATTTATTTAGCATTATAAGAGGTTTAGGATTCATTGCAGTGACGTTAAGTTATTCGGCTGGAGACTAATCACACATGTAACTACCAGAGCAGTATAGTTTGGGCATGTACATCTGTAATTGCTTTCTCACCATTTTGCATTTCCTCATCAAACATTAATGACCGTGCAAATGGTTTCTAATAGACACTTCAAAGAGATCATCAAAGCATCATCTAACAAAATACAGTATGTGCATATTTTATCAGCTTGCTAACAACACAGCATAATGCACTTGCAGAACTCTTTAAGTCTTTATTACACTGCAAACCATATTCATGTGATACTGTCAGCTCACACCCTCAAGTTATATGTAACTATGTGTTAGTGATGCATGTTCAACATGCAGTGTGCTGAACTTGTTAGCATAGTGCCAAGCACAAAAGCTAATAATGTCCTTTGCAGGTGCCCGCTGATGAAGGATGGCACCTATGGTGCCCAGTTCCTAGGGCTGCCCCCTAACCGACTCTTCTGTGCCCTGCGGCACATCCTAATTTGTTTCCTATCAAGTTATTAAGCATCCTCTGTGAGAGCTGATCAGTGTGATTTAGCAGCTGATTAGGAAAATCACTTTATAAATTATATGTAATAGCTATGTAATTAAGGTACAAAACATGAGTAACTTAACAGTTTAAATGATTGGTAAACATGAAATAATAGAACTTTTTTATTAAACATTTTACTGAACTTTTAGACAAAATCTTTTTTTGAGTATCACATTTGATACATCAGGCTTATGGCTCATATAATATGATATAGGCCACTACTTGTGGAGAAAAAAAGATGTCCAAATTGACCAAAATATGCAATTTTTATACATTTCAGTTTAATTCAATTCACATTTATTTGTATAGAGCTTTTCACAATACATATTGTTTCAAAGCAGCTTTAAAGAAAATGTATTTTCCGGCATCTCAATTTAGAGTAATCTGATATCAGAGGTGACTGTGTCAAAGTAATGTGTCCTGTTAAATGTTGCTGTAGATTTAGCAGCACAGTACTGTAAAAACCTACAGTACAATACCACATTTCTATATGACAGTAAAATACTGTAATTTATATTGCATTCTGGGTAATTTTGATTTTAATTTTGATTTACAGCCAGCTGTAACCTGGTTGTAATATGCCAGGCAAAAATATAGGATTGCTGTAAATAACCCGCCACCTGACGTCACATCACACAGACAGAGGAACACAGCTGCTGGTGACTGGAGAAGCAGAACGGAGTATTTCTGGAAGTTCGGTATTTTAATTTTACTATTAGGTTTTTACAAAGTATACATAGTTTTTAGTGTGGAATGAAACTACAAATTTAGCCAGCGAACATTGCTAGCTGCAGTCGAAAACACCGTTATTAGATGTGCATTCGCTGTTTCACCCCGCTGCTTTCCTGATATTTTTAAATCTAACTCAGTCAATTAGCTTTGAATTAGCTTGTGCTTAAACAAAAAGGATCTTGCAATTAACAAAAATGTCTATTCCTGTGGGGACCCGATCCGAGCCTGTCAGTGACAAAAATAAGCAGTTTTATAGTCATACACTGACAGTGCACAAAAGCTCAAAAGTATTATATATGCAGTCCACTGACGGCTGTAGCGTTCACGGTCAACATTGGACATCTTCAATTAGTTCTTAGACACAAAAACATGGGAAAACACGGTCAAGGTTGAAAAATACTTAAGTTTCACTATTGTTGGAGTGTATGAAATGCATGTGTAGGCAACAGTGTATGTGTTAGTTAGCCTATCCCCAACAAGTAACATGAACAAAATTTATTTTGATTTCTTACAGCTCTACAGTGTGGTCCACTTGTCTTTGCATCCTGGGAAGTGCATTGCTGTCACAAGGAAGCTTATGAGTATTTTGTAAATATTAGCCATAATAATACACCCTTTTAAACATTAAAAATTAGATGTATTTTGTTTTGCTACAGAATTTTCATTCACCATTTCTACCTTATACTCAGAGATCGAATTGTAAAACAAATTCAAGGGGGGTGGTGTGGTCATCTGTTATTTTATAGTTTGTTAATTATCATACAGAGAATTTTAAGATTTAGTTTACATGATAAGTTTTACATAATACATAACACTGTTAATGTAAAGGGGACGGTGGCTTTACAGAGGGGATGCTTTTTGTCATTTTTTTCAACAAGGGGGATGCCATCCCCCCGCATCCCCCCTCAAATCGAGCCCTGCTTATACCGTCTGTTCATCTTTATTGGTGCTGTGGATAACATGTTTTGTCATATGCGTATTTGTGTGTGTGCCTTGATATGTCACAGTTTCACCATTGAAGGGAAGAAATGTACTGCCTGACAGGGAGTGAGCAGAAGATCAGGACAGTGGTGCAGAGTGATGGCCATCAACCTGCATGTCAACAGCTTCATTCGGTCCTTGATGGTGTTTAAATGGAAGACTTTACACTGAGGGTCTTTGGCCTGTTTGTCACCATCCACATGTCCTGCAGTTAGGGGTGAAGGTTGTGGGTCACTTGTTGTTTTTGCTCACTTTTTAAGATAGATCAAATTGCTGATGCACTGTACCAGGGCCGTCGCTGATGGGGCAAAAGATAGTGACAATTCTAGGGGCCCCCACCTTATCCCAGCTAGAGGTCTGCATTCCAATAAGATTTCTTGCTGCGCAGGATTAAATTTTGAATGAAAGGCGGATTGCGGTTGGTAACTATAGTGTACTTTAGGCGGGAGCAGGCGGTCTGACAATAACCCGGTTGCTCCCGAGATGCTTTGACATCAGAGCATCTGTGCTTGAACTTGAAGTGAACAAAACTTTCTGCAGTGGTGGCGTTCACACAGTCCCCAGTTCCCTGTCCTGAGAAACCTGGCAAAATATGTTCTTTGCATTAGAAATCTGCACGAGTGCACCTTCAGAGATCATTCAACCTTTGTGATCGGATTTTGGAGGAGAGACGTCATTCGTCAGTCAGCGTCATTCTGTTCTTGCGTGGATGTTAAAAAAGTTTTAATTTTGCAGTGTAGCTAGTAAACCAACAGTTTTCATTTATATGTATTTTTGGCTTACCCTATAGTTTTGATGGACATGTTGTAGGCTAATTAATTTAGCCTATTTCTCTCTGTGATATTTAGCCTATTATTCTTTGTGGCATTTTTTCTCTGACATTTTTTAGGGTGTTGACAGCATCATAAGACAAATAACAAATAAAAATCTTATATATGCTATGCAACATTTAATATTTGTTTTCCCCCAATCACTCTCTTTCTTTAGGGGAAGTTTAAATGCGAGATTCTGGAAACGATCTAAATTTAGTGGGACGGGTCGGGAAGAAAATCACTAAATGCGGATAGCAGGTGAACACAAAGTGAGTTTTAGGCGGGAGCGGGTGCGTGCGGAATAGAACCAGAAACAGTCCCGCGCAGACCTCTAATCCCAGCTATGGCTCTGCACTGTACTCTGGGTAACAAACACAGTACCAAAATGAAATGTTTTGAAATGTTTAAATATATTGATTAAATAATTTTTTTTTTTAAATAACTCTGTTTGGATTGCCTTTTGATTTGTAATGTTATTTGTAATATAGTAGTATTATAATATTACTAACTATAGTTTGTATATACTATACTAATCTATATATAATTATAATACATATTTGATCATTATTAGCAATTCATTAGTAATATTTAGCAGTAAAATATCAATATAGATATTACAGTATAGTAAAATACAGTAAAAACAGACCAAATTACAAAATACTGTAAAAATACAGTAAAATACTGTTTTGTAGTTATACAGTACTGCTCTTTATACTGTAAAATTGCATTACAGTACATTGCTGTAAAAGCAAAATACAGTACATTGCTGGCAACCGTGCTGCCAGTAATGTACTGTAAAAATACAGGGAAATCGTTAACAGTGATGTCAAAAATGTACAGTTCTAAGACAATACAGATCACGTAATATCATGTATTCATTAAGGCAGAAACATTGAGCTCATTAAAGCAATTATTACAAGATGTAATTGTAATGATTACAATATATAGAAAATTTGGCAGATGTGTATGCTGATTCAAAGTTGACAACATCTGAAGTCCTCGCAGGGGTTGGCGTCATCTTTTCACAGGTGTAGAGTCATCTGAAATCTTTGTAAGAGGCTTGATCCAAACTGGAACTGGCATAATCTCTAGATATCTCATCCCAAGCTAGAAAGAGAAAGCAAGAGGGAAAATTGCTGTGCATTTGATCTGATATAACTGGAATGCAAAGTTATGAGATGCATTATGTGAATGCTTGGCTAAAGAGATGTGTCCTTAATCTAGATTTAAACTGAAGTGTATCTGAGCCCCAAACATTATCAGGAAGGCTATTCCAGAGTTTAGGAGCCAATTGTGAAAATGCTCTACCTCCTTTAGTGGACTTAGATATCTTAGGTACTACCAAAAGTCCAGAGTTTTGTGACCTTAAAGAGCATGATGGATTGTAGCGTGATAGAAGATTGGTTAAATACACGAGCTAAACCATTTAGGGCCTTAAAGGTCAGTAGCAATACTTTGTAATCGATACTGTACTTAATAGGTAACCAGTGTAGAGATAATAAATTGGGGTTATATGATTATATTTTCTCGATCTGGTAAGAAATCTATCAGCTGCATTTTGGACCAGCTGTAGCTTGTTTATTGGGGATGCAGGACAAACACCTAACACATCCCTGGGCAAAAAAAAGGACTAGCCCAAAATGGCTAAACACTAAGCTTTTAAATGTCTTAACCACAAATTATTGGTCAGGAAATTAGCAAAATTTAAGCAAATGCACTTCTTAAAAAGCCATTGCTGTCTCAGAAAAACAACAAAGACAGAATTAAGGTTTTGGCAGAATATGGAAAGTTGTGTGTGGAGAGATGAATCACAATGAAACACAAGTTGCATGGTGATGCTCCACAGTGGTGTCTTCAAAAATCTGGTGAGAAACATAATAAATTTAGAAGAAGAAAATTACTGGTCATTTCATATTTTCACACTCTGTTAACTGGACGTGATGAAATATATAACTGAGTATCATCAGCATAACAGTGGAAACTAATTCCATGTTTTCTAATTATATTACCAAGGGGCAGCATGTATATTGAAAATAGCAGAGGGCCTAAAACAGACCATTTCTGCACTCCATAATTTACTGATGTTTAATTGGATAATTCCCCACTTACATAAACAAAATGGTAACCATCAGATGACCTAAATCTTAATGCCTGTCCCTGAATACCAGTGTAAGTTTGTAATCGATCTACGAATATGTCATAATCTATAGTGTCGAACGCAGTACTAAAATCAAGTAAAAACCAGTCCTGCGATGCAGCATTCGTCAGAAGCTAGAAGTTAGTCATTTTTATTTTTCAACGAGTGCAGTTCTTTGCTACAATGTGGCATGAAAACTGACTGAAATTATTCATTAATATCTTCTTTTCTTTTTTTTGCAAGAAAGAGCACAATTGAGCAGACACAACTTTTTCTATTATTTTAGACATAAATGGAAGATTTGAAATAGGTCTGTAATTTGACAATTAATTTGGATCTAGTTGTGGTTTCTCAATGAGAGGCTTAATTATATTAAAAAGGTTTACCATGCATCATCTTGCTCGGAGTGACAGTATAATTGCTCAAAAATACAGCTTTCATGTCTTTAAATCCATATGATTTCCTATTAATTCAATAGAATGTGAGGGAGGGGAATATTAGGGAATACCAATATGTTGGCACGGTGGCTTCACTTTTTATGACATCATGAGCAATCCAGCCATTTATATAGATCAGTGGGGTTGGACTAATGTGCAGAAGGCAATCTCATTGGCTATAGCGCTCTCCTATTACCATCCCTGTTTTGATTTCAGCAAATCAGTTTGAGCAAATGCTGATAACGTGATTAATATTCACCTAAAAAAAATGTACTAGCCAATGGGAATTCTATTGCCAAGGTGTGCGTAGAGGGTTGCCATTACTACTAAACTTTGTTGGAATATTCATTTCAGCTGATATCTGTTTATACAGTTGTTGATAGAAGTTGGCAGAACTTATATGAGTCAAAAAAAAAAAAAAGTGCTAAAGAGAATGTTTTGTTTTATTTTGTCAGGAGACAGGAGTAACAACTGCAGATTATGAGTTACCTGCAGTGAGTCCGACATAATGAATCCACTAAGTGTGTGCGCGGCTTTAAGTCCTTACGATTGTAAGGCCGATTATGAATGTAAATTGATACTTATGACTGATCGCGCTCAAACGCGTCCAGTCAGAGCCAGTTGCGTTCAGTCTGCGATTAAGTCGGTGTTCAAATTCCATGTGAAAGTATATAAATCTGCTTCAGGAGCAGGAAACAATCGCTGTATGTTGAGCACAGTCTCAGAATGTTTTAGCTAGTCGTTAAATGTGTGCCCGGCTTAATAACACAGCGAATGCCGGTGGTAAACACTCGTGTTCCAATACTCGTGCACGAGTTTTGGGAGGCGTTCACTCGAAATGGAGGGGGGTTGTTCTTATGCATGCGCTCATTTCAAAAACTCAGTCGACGAAAAGATCCTCTGTACCACCTTTAATGTAACAAATCATGTAAAAAGTGATAATCTTTGATTGGAAAATTAAACAAATCAAACTTTCATAATTGCCTTAATCTTTTAAACACCTGAGAAGATTTTTATGAAAATGACCTATCAAGTTTATAATAACTGTAAATTACATCAGCATATGTCAGCATCAGCAGAGTCAAATTGGACAACTACAAGGACTTATCTCAAGATCACTCATTTAACAGTTAATCTATTGCCAAAATTATGAAAAATAAAGATCAGTAAAGAATATAAAACTATTGAAAATATTCAAACCAGGAATGTCAGAATCAGAATGTGTAGTTTGTGCATTAAAAAAAAAAGTCCTTCAAAACCAATACATGTTGAAGAATGTTCACTAACCCAGCAAAGTTTTTCAATTAGATTGGCTTTTATTCTCTTCAGTGTGAAGTATTTCTCTCAGTTCCCTGATCATTTTGATTCAAGTTCAGTGAGTGAAAAATACATTTATACTGACGTGTGTTATGTTTTTCAGTTTATTACTACAATTAAGAATACATATTATGAATAAACATTCACGAGTGCTAAAGTCTCAGCTCCTAAATTATTTAAGACAACTGAAGAGGTATCCTAACCTAGTTAGGAGGTGCAAGGTGGCTCTGTTATGCACAGAGGCAGAGGCCACACACTTTCCAAAAAATGTTGGATTGATATTATGGCTGGAATCTGGGGCAATGTGATTCATACTTGAGTGAACAACTGAAATCCATCAGCCTAATTTTTTTAGTTGCATCACTTTTCGTTTAATGAATACATTAAAACTCAATGTGGAGGGGCAGCAGTTATGCGTTTGAAATTGTTTATGGGCTACATAAGCATCCAGAGGTCTTCAACAACTAAAAATTGATAAAGAAAATAATCAACAACCAATTTTATTATCAGTTACTATGTCAGGACACAAATTTGTATAATGACATGGGTATGACATAGATATTACAAGGACATTACACCATGTCCCCATTTTTCAAAAGGCTTATAAATCATACAGAATGAGTTTTTTTGAGAAAGTAAAAATGTGCACAGTTTCCTCTGATGGGTAGGTTTAGGGGTAGGGTTGATGTAGGGCAATAGAAAATACAGTTTGTACAGTATAAAAACCATTACGCCTATGGACCCAATACGCCCACAATTCACAAAAACAAACCTGTGTGTGTGTGTGTGTGTGCGTGCTCTGGCAAAGGGAACCTCCTTTAGTGTCTTAATAGTAGCATTTAATAGCAAAAGAA
The DNA here is from genome assembly GCA_003731715.1 of Anabarilius grahami. Classification (NCBI taxonomy): domain Eukaryota; kingdom Metazoa; phylum Chordata; class Actinopteri; order Cypriniformes; family Xenocyprididae; genus Anabarilius; species Anabarilius grahami. The sequence continues at coordinate 7,391,112 of RJVU01059915.1, forward strand.
AATGCATTTATATGCATTTATTGAAATGCTTCAAATAAGATCAAAAGCTTATAAGCATAGAATTTTATGCAGGGTGATGCGTCAGAGCTTTGACAGATTGCTTGTGCTGTTTAATGTGGTTAGAGACCTTTATCCCCAGTGCATAACTTACATTGCACTGATATATTCTTATCTGTAAATATTATATATTAAAATTCAGTTTCACAAAATGCCTTGTCTTTACTGCATGTAAGTTGACATTAAACTTTAAAAACTTCATTAAGAAAGTGTGTACATATATGTCAACAAGCATAAATAAAGTATTTATTTTGATAAAATAGTTGAATGTCAAATTTAGATTTAATTGGATCTATGTTATTTAACATTTATTCATATAATGCAAGTAATTATATTTTAATAAGAACAATAACTGTAATGGAATCACTAAAACAAGTTTGTTTATCTTTATTATCATTCATAATTTAGTGGTGTAAATTGTCCTGCATTAAAGTTATTGAAAATAGCTCTCTTTTTTTACAATGATTATAATATTTACATTATAACTTCTAATGCCACTCACTTAATTTAGAATGGCTTTATTGGAAAAGCATCAAAAAAGCGGTGGAACTACACTTTATGGACTATACAGCTGAAAAACAACACACAAATAGAACAGGCATTCAAATGTAAACCAACAACCAGCTATGAATACTAAGGGTGTGTGGCAGAGACAAAATCTGTATCTACCTTAAAAATTATTTGTATCTAGATCAGATAAAAGTGGGCGGAAGTATATATATCAGTGGCGTGCGGTCCATATAAGCTGTGAATGCTCTGCATACCCAAGCAATTTGTGGACTCGGCAACTAATATTAACATTATAAATTACTATTAAATCCCTTGTTTGAGGTGTACCATAAAGCCTACATGATTGGAAATGCATATGTAACTGTCCGTAATTTATTTATTTGCCAAATGATGGTAATTTTCTTTAAATCTGCCAGTTACGGAGACTTCCGGGTAAGCTGATCTACAGCAGCTTTTGCGCCTTCACACTTTTGTTATGGAGCGTCATCGTTGTAGCGCGTTCTCATTGGTTTGCTGGTCTATGGCGTTTTTCATAAGCAGGATAAGCTATGAGCAGAACGCTCGGCCAAGAGGAAAAATTAGCTGCTGCCAGATCTCGATCACCGAAAATCACATTGTATTTAAAACAAATCTAACTAGACTTAGCCAAAATGGGGAAACAAATCACAACTAAAACTATTTTCATAGTATTTCATTTTCTCCATAGAGAATTTTTTTATGAAAAATTGTCAAAACTTGTTTAAGACAGTCCTACTGTAACTAGGCCTATCAGAGGATGTTAATCGATAGTCCACAGCAAGCAATAGCCGTCATTTCAGCATCTCGGTTAACTATAGACCCGATATAGTCCGGCTATGAGTAACCCACTTTTAGCCAAAATAATCTTTAATTTGGTTACATGTCGTTTTTGCCAAAATTATTTGCGAGATGTATGATATTCCATCATGTAAGCAAAGTCAACAGTGATTACAAGGTGTTTGGTTTCATATCTTTGACATGTTCTATACGTAGGCTGTGCATAGCCACAATTTAGCTCGTAGTTAGACCGGCTATTTGTAGCCCACCTATAGTCAATCCTGATTTATTGTAGTTTTTGGACAGGAAGTGCATGAGATGGTTGGAGACTGTCCTCCAAAAAAAAACGACCCTATAGGTCGTTTTTTAAGCACCATATTACGACCTATATTTACGTTTTGAAGACACGCGCCCTCTAGTGGGCATAAAAATAATGACAGTGTCATGTTACATCTGTCATCATGACTGTCATTACCAATCAAAATGCGTGTTCATTTAAATGCAGTGTGTGGACTACTACCCTTAGTGATTCATAGTGCATTTACACCTTATGAGCACATGTGTTCCCTGGGATCGAACCCACGATCACATGATCACATGACTGCATATTGTTATTGCAATGCTCTACCAGTTGAGCTACGCAAAACCCGAAATATTACGCAGATAAAAGGGAACAATGCATTAAAATGAAAGTGTCCTGTTGTCTATTGGGGCGCAATTTTAGCAAACGCTCCTATGGGTCATATTTCATGAATTAAAATTAAAGTGTCCTGTTGTCGATAGGGGCGCCACTTTAGTAAACGCTCCTATGGGTCGTATTTCAGGGAAGTGACAAATGACCTATATGGTCGTATTGGTTGGAGAACATGTTGGATGGTTGATATCCCATCATGTTTGCAATGTCATGATATCTACAAGATGTAAGTGGCATTTCATGACGTGGTCTATCTGTAGTCACGATTTAGCTCTGAAATGGATAGGCTATGTGCAGTCTGCTTTTAGTCCACCCGGCGAAATCATGGCAATCTATAGTCTAATTTTTATGGCTTGGCTATAGCCTTGATTCAGACCAGCAATGAGTGTAACCAAAATAGTGTTAAGTCATTTTCGGCCACAAAGCTTGTGGGATTCATGATATACCATCAAATGCAAGTATACATTTGAAACAGCATATTTTTGCTGCCACACAATCCTACACATTCTACATATATATTACACACCACACACATATATCTTTAATTTTAAGTTAAATAACTCAACCGCTAGATGGCAACTGTGGCTCTACTGAGACATGACTACTAGCAACGCGAGACTTGGAAGTTAGTAGATTTCTCGATCACTGTTGCCAGATCTCGCGATAAACATTTCCGCCATTTTACAACTGTTGGAGAGCAAGCAACAGCAAATGTTAAAGCAAATTCTTTATTGCTTTTGGTCTTGTAAGTATCTGTGTTTTTTATTTTGACATGCGTTCATTATTTATGTACATCATGTGTTATCATGTGTAGGAACCGTGACATTTTAGCAGGTAACAGTGCAGAGTAAGCCATGTTGTGATTAGATTAACATGCTACATGCACATGTACTGTAGTGTGTTTCCTTGTGCCCTAAAACTCTCTAATTATCGAAATACAAGGGGGTAAACATGAAACCTGTGCACCCTATTATTATTATTTGTTACGAAAGCCTCATATATCTTTTAATCTTTTGATCATTATGATATGAAAATATGAGTTTTTGATTTGGTAAGTTTATTTTGTATAGCACATTTCAACTACAATTTTCAAGGCAATTCAAAGTGCTTTACATAAAACATGGAATTTATGGAACCGACAATTAATCAGGTTGTTTTATAAACCAAAAAACATTGTTAACCTTTTTTATTTAACTTTTTTGTCAATGTTTTATATTTTTATTATGTTAAGTTGTAAAATGTTCCATATTTTTATTTTTTTTATGTTTATTTGTATTGTATTTGTGAAATTTAATTTTAATTATTTTTTTTATCATTTTGTATTATCTTGAGTTCTTTTTCTAAATAAAACCTTTATATTTAATTTGTTTGGATGGATTGTCATTTATGAGAACCTGTTATATTTAAGTGAAAAGAATCCTTTAGCCATTATTTTGTTGTCTATTACATGTATAGATGTAGACATTAGTATACATAGTCTATTCTTGGGTTATGGTTAGACGTCTATTAGATTTTCACTAACAGCCCAAATTCAGCCTTGTTTTAGCCTAGAGTCATATTCACTGTCTATTAGCAATTTTATGTCTAATAGACATCTAATAGCCGTCAAAACACAGCCCGGCCGTCTAGGCTAAAACGAGGCAAAATTTGGGCTGTCAGTGAAAATATAATAGACGTCTAACCATAACCCAAGAATAGACTAGTCATCAATTAGACGGCAATTAGACGTCTATTAGACATAACATTGCTTGCTGGGTCTGTGCATTTGTTAAAAGTCAGTTTGCACAATTTCAACTGATTTTTTAAAGAATGACTATATTTTTATTTATTATAGCCTTCTTATATATATTATAATTACATTTTATTTACTATTTATAATAGGCTGCTAATACTTATGTTATACTTATTTTTAATTATTAGTTTAAAAAATACTTCTGGCATACATTTAAATTGACGCCATGGTGTTTTTTATTTGTCTTGTCTTATTTTGATCTGTGTGTGAGTGAACTAACTGTCACGGAATGGCACAGAGACGAGAGGGTTAGATCCACATGCAGTTTTAATCGGATAATCCATAAACGTAATCAGACAGGCAAGGGTCAAAATCCACAGATCAGTCCACATACAACAAAGAAAACACAAACAGAAGCCAGTGACCATAAACGAAACCTCGATAACAAAAGCAGAAACAAACCAGGTATAAATAGATAGACACTAATCACCAAACACAAAACAGCTGAGTGCAATGACGGGATAACGAGTCCGGGAAGTGGGTATGGGAAATGAAGTCCAAGTGAGGTGAGGCAATAGTCCGTGTTGGAGTGCCCTCTAGTGGCTAACTAGGGCACTCCAACTGGTGATCATGACACTAACACTGAGAACACGAGCGTCTCGCATATTAGCCCTAAACCGGGACATTCTAAAACACTTAACGTGGCTTAATTTACTAAGACAGTGTTATTAACAAACCAAACTTACTAAACACCATACAACACTACAACACTAATAAAGCATACTATGTACAGAAAAGCAGATGAGCCCAGAATATGAACGCAACACGTTTAATTAAACATTTTCCTCCCATAAAGAAAACACTTAATGTGGCTTAATGTATTATTAAGACAGTGACATTAAAAGACCAAACTTAGTAAACACTATACTAATAAAGCATAGTATACAGAAAAAATGGTTTGTGCAGAATTTGATCTTTTTTAATATCACTTAGTAGGCTACATTAAGCGATGTTAAAAGCTTTTTCTTTATAACGGTTTTCTAAGGGAGGAAAACACAATGTGCAATTAAACGAATTGCATTCATATTCTGGGCTCATCTGCTTTGCTGTACATATGGTTTATTAGTATGATGTTAACTGAGTTTGGTCTGTTAATATCACACTGTCTTTGTACATTAAGCCACGTTAAGCGTTTTTCACGTTAAGCATTTTAGAATGTCCCTATAAACCCATTCAACATAACTGCATCGTCCACATTTTTTTACATGACGCACCACCCAGCATACCCGGTTAAAAAAGTCACTGCTTGCCACTGATTATATATATATATATATATATATACTGTATATATCAGTGGCGTGCAGTGGTGTTCTGAAATGAGGAGGCAAAGTAACAATTTAAACAATATATTTTATTTGTATATTGATGTTCAGCTGTTCTTTTAAATAGTCAACTTAGGCTATTTCGGATCATATGTCATGCTTGGTAAACACTGTCTGTCACAGACACGAAGATGTTTAATTTTACCAAGCTGATTGCACCAAAAACCTCTGCAGTCATCATGTTTTCAGGTATTTTCAAGTTTGAATTTGACGCGACATATAGCGGTGATATCTGAGTGGCTGAGCTGTTTACTTACTTTTCAATTAGTCTTCCCATTGACGCCATTTTGTTCATTCAGACTAATACGCGGAACATGCACGTAAACAAGAGGCGGGATTATCGCACAAACCAATCATATCCAATCATAACCAATTACATCCAATCATAGCGCGATGGAGGCATCGCCTCCTTTCACGTGACTTTCTATCATTCATTCTCAGTTACCCCCCACAAAATCCTCCGCACACTTTAGGGCATCTATTGATTTTCTATGAGGGGAGAGGAGGCGGGAGACTCCCCCTGTAACTTTACCTGAGGGTGTCGCTGTTGACAGTGTTCCTTTAGAAATATGAGTGACTTATACACTTTTCAATGTCACTTTTTTTGTAATATTTGCGTTATTTTATTTTTCTAATATGGATTATTTTCTCATCCTATTTTTTTGAGGAGGCACTGCCTCCCTTGCCTCCTCGGAGGAGGTGAGACAGAGAAACATATTAGCCGCCTTTCCACTATCGGGCCAAACCAGTCTCGTTGCTTAACCATTCCATTCCATGCTGATCTGGCCCAGCTGGTATGGATATGGTTTAATTTTCCACTGTGGGCTAAAAACAGAGCTCTTTGGAATGTAATATGAATGCATCAGTCATTGCATTAGTAACACAAAAGATTACAGATGGTATGAGATGTAGATAGTGACTGCGTAATGGAGGATGATCAGATATTTATTTTAATTTTATTATTAACTTCTGTTTACTTTGCTCAAATAGTGTGCTTGGCCAGCTACAGAGAAGCCAGAAGACAAGTGACCAATCCTGAGTGCCGACGTCACTACACACACTCTATACACTGTCAGAAAAAAGGTTTGTCACTGGGGCAGTACCCTAAGATACAAAAGTGAAAAGGTACTAATTACAGCATGGAGAATTCCTGGCGGTGAATGGTTTGTAATCATGCTGTGCGGAACCAAACTCAAGTGAGTTTTTTTTAACTGTTCAGCCAGATGGTGGAAAAGTGGCTATTGTGTTTAAATAGACAGAAACAAAAAATATGTATGACTATTCAGTATCTTAGTTGATATTTAGCCTACTCTTGACAAAGCTCTGATTTCTCAGAAACTCGTGGAAGCTATTTATCACCTCAATCAGTATTCCAAAACATTACTGACTGAGTTTGCTCCAACATTGAGCTGTGGTGCACATGTGAGTGAAAAGTTTGAATACAACTTGCTGTCAAAGTTTAGTTCCACAATGAGGCAAGTAGAGGATCTGTTAGCAGCAGTATTACTTTATTAAACTTAATAAAACAAAACTCTGACACAGGAGAACTACACAAGAGAAACAAAAACCAACCTTCAACATAGACAACACAGTCAAAGAACTGAACAAACAAAGGGCACTAAATACACAGGAAATACACAAGATAACAAGGAACTCAACAAGAAACAGGTGCACAACATAATCAGTAACTATGGAAACTAGTGACTGGAACAAAAAGAAACAGGAATGAAACACAGGGTAATGAAAAACAAAGAAATACAAACTAAGAGTCCATAACCATGAAACTGAGACTAACTGTGACACACTAAAAAATAATTGTTGGTTTAACTTAAAAAAAAATAAGTTACCTGGTTGCCTTCAAATTTTGAGTTCATTGAAATTAAAAATTTGAGTTAATACAATGAAGGCGATTGGTTTAATCAACAGAAGCTCAAAATGTTATGTTATCAGAACTACATTAATTATCTAAGTTGATTTGACAAAAGAAAAAAATTTTATGATAATAAATCATGAAAATTATTTTTTACAGTCAGTTGCAACATTTCCCAAACTTTTTTCTCATTCCCTATGAGAGGGAGAGATATAAAACATGACAAAAAAAAGGTAATTTCTAAAAGAGATTCACCCATAGTTTTCATGCACTAGAATCTCATGCAGAATAATCAAAATGGTTTGTGTGAACTTATGAATTTACTGGAAAAAAATTTGTTGACTGATTTCTATTGCAATTACTTTGTTTTTCAACTCAGACTTAAGTTGGCGACAAGGCTTCTCAGGTTGAGCTATTCAATCTAGCTGTACTTTCAGTCTGGTACATTGAGCAGATAATAGAAAGCATCAAATGTGGAATGAAACAATTGCACCAGTCTGATATTGTTGAAAACTAAAAAGTGCAAACTCAACTATGCAAAATAAAGTGCTCCCAAAAAGTACAAAAATATGAAAAGAGACCTGTGGGGGCAGAGGGATGAATCAAATCAAATCTGAAAGCCAATGACTTGGATCCATAACTGAACTCTTATCTTGACAGGATGTTTCTACTTATTTATAAACCCTAAGCCATTGTTCTACAACAGGCCTCACAGATACTTACAAACTATTCTGGGTCTGACAACCCATGGCACACAAGAACCATCTGAAAAAATGTGCTTTGATGCCAGAACACATACAGTATTATAGCTAAAATGACAGCAGCTCTGAGAAACTTCAGAGTGTTACTTTTCTTATGCTATCTCAAATATACACTGTTTGAATAAGAACTGGTCACATATGCTATATAGAATACTTCATGTTCTCACAGCATAAACTTTTGAGCTTCAGTTTGGCTGCTTGTTACAATCGGTATCAGTGTCAATTACATAAATGTCACAGATTATCATCTTCTAGTATCTTCTACTTCCTATCCACACAATAAAGCAGCATATCAATCCGTTAACACGCTAACATGGCAACTTGGAGGGGGGGAAATAGGATAGAAAATGAAATGTTGGAGTATTTGCGCTTGAAATGTGGAACTATGTTAATTATTAAGTGTGGCTCACAAGATTCACACTGTCTTGGGAGTGAAGTGTGCTAGGAGTAAATAATTAAAATGTAGCTAGAGGGGGTAGAAGACATTTTATGCCAAACACTGAGATGTAACTATAACCAAGACAGATATTTTTACCCAGCTTAACTGCATTGAAGAGGAAAAGTTGTATGTGTTGTGACCCTACACCTTCAATGTGAAATGTCATGTAAGTTTTACAGAGTTTTGGAGTCAAATGGTCATATGAAGAACATTGTAAAAGAAAATCTATTTTTATGGATAAAAAACAACAACATGATTTTCACATTAAGTGGCTTTTTCATTTACATGTCAATAGCATGTTCACATTAAATAGCAACAACAAAAACAACAAAATCTATTTGGCTGAAGCTTTTATCCATAAAAAATTTACTGAATACTATAGTTGAGCACAACTCAGTCATTTCCTAAATATATATATTATTGGCACCCCTGGAAATTCTTATGAGTAAAATATCTCTGAAGTATATTCCCACACATATTTAAATTTTTTAGCACACCAGGGTGACTAGGAGCATGAAATTGTCCAGCCATGACTTCCTGTTCCACAGGAGTACAAATATGTGTAAACACAAAGGCCAAATTCCCTTAATCATTCATTACAATGAGTAAAACCAAAGAATATAGTTCTGATGTGCAGCAAAAGATTGTTGAGCTTCACAAAATAGAAAATGGCTATAAGAAAAAGCTAACACATTGAAAATCCCCATTTCCACCATCAGGGCAATAATTAAGAAGTTCCAATCAACTAAAGATGTTACAAATCTGCCTGGAAGAGGACATGTGTCTAAATCGTCCTAATGCGCGGTGAGGAGGAAAGTTTGAGTGGCCAAAGACTCTCCAAGGATCACAGCTGGGGAATTGCAGAGATTAGTTGAGTTGTCTTGAGTCTCAGAAAGCCTAAAAAAAACACATCCCCACAAGTTGTTCAGGAGGGTTTCAAGAAAAATCTTCCTCGCTCATCCAGAAACAATCTCCAGCATATTCAGTTGTCAGACACAACTGGAACTTCAAACGGGACCAGCTTCTATGGTCAGATGAAACCAAAAAAAATAGCTTTTTGGCAGCAAACCCACCAGATGGATTTGGCGCACACATGGATAAAAAGTACCCTATGCTGGATTTAATGCTGAGGGCCTGTTTTTCTGCTGGAGGTCCTGGAAATCTTGTTCAGATACATGGCATCATGGATTCTATCAAATACCAACAGATAAAAAAACAAAACCTGATTGCTTCTGCTAGAAATCATATAATGGGCCATGGTTGGATCTTCCATCAGGACAATGATCCAAAACATACATCATTTTGAATGAAAGATCAAAAAGATAAACAATGCAGATTTATTTTCACAGCCACCCGTGCTCATATTTGGGGTGCCAAAACTACAATAGAACAAAGATACAAATTAAATAAACCTATCTGAAAAATTTCATGTGTGTTTTTAAATGACTGTGTTTACAAGGACACACAGGAACTTTGACTCAGGAATTTATTTATCTTATTTAATAACTGTTTTTGCAGTATTGTAAGGGTAGGTTTAGGGTTGGGGGTAGGTGTAGATGTTAATAAAACACAATTTGATAAGTAGCAAATTTAATTTACTGTTATTTATCCTGAGATTTTGCATCACTTCCGGCCGTAACTGTAACCCTTCTAGACACAACTGGGAAAGTGCTTAGGGAAGTTTGTGAGTGTGTGTCTAAAAGTGGAGGTAAATGCAATCCGAGATCAACCACGAAAGCGATTAAAAAGCATATGGAGCCGTCTGCTCTCAAATCTCTCTCACTGTACTTTCGTGTCAAACACCAGTCGGTCTGTGCAGCGCCACTTCTAGGCTGCATCCGAATTCTGAAAAATGCTGCCTTCGGAGGACACATTTTAAGGTAGGAAGGCATCAAAGCACATCCGAATCCAATGTGAGCTTCACCTCCAGTCTCCTGAGATACCTTCACCTGATCGATTTTTGAAGGCAGCATAGATATGATGTTTTATTAACAAAGTTCAGGAGGAACACGATCTATCCAATCAGCACGAGAGGAGGTCTACCCCTTGGGAACCCCTTGCAGAATCTGTGAAAATGTGAATAATTTTAACAAAATAAGAGAGATCATACAAAATGCAAGTAAGATATTTTAATGTAATTGTAAGCTAGTTGTGTACTCAAAGTTTACTACTGTTACACTTAAAGTATACTTAAAAGTAGACTTTTATACACTAAAAAGTAGGCCAGTTTAGTCCCAAGTAACTAGTCCACAAGACAAAAAAAAAAAAGACAGAAAAAGCTGATTTTATTAAAATAACCCCATTCAAAAGTTTGGGAACCCTTGGTTCTTAATACTGTGTGTGGTTTTTGTTTTGTGATGGTGGTTCATGAGTCCCTTGTTTGTTCTGAGCAGTTCAACTAAGCTCTGTTCTTCAGAAAAATCCTCCAGGTCCTTCAGTTTTCCAGTATCTTTTGCATATTTGAACCCTGTCCAGCAGTGACTGTATGATTTTGAGATCCATCTTTTCACACTGAGGACAATTAAGGTACTCAAACACAACTATTAAACAAGGTTCAAATATTCACTGATGCTCCGGAAGGAAACACAATGCATTAAGAGCCAGGGGGTATGAACTTAAAAAATGGGCCCGGGCGGACTGGGGGCCCGCCCAGGGGAACGAGGGAATTAACTTTTTAATTTGTGGCCACGATAAATATAATTTTTATATGAATGTCATGTGCAGTAATTTCTTCTTTCTCAGTAATTTCTAATTTCTCGTGTGCATTTGTTATTTTTTGCACCCCGCGGCTGCTGTACGTACTACGCTGTCATTTTTAATCACAGTGCCAAACTTGAGAACAACTGTATTATATCTAGCTTCAGTGACATATTTACCGTTTTAGTTCTCTCTTACCATCCCTGTTATTGCTTCAGCGGAGCACTCTTTTTCAAAACTGAAGATAATAAAAAATTATTTGCAGAGCATTATGTCGCAGAACAGACTATCTGGACTGGCAATTCTTTCCATTGAAAATGCACAAAGCCGTGAATTAAACACCAAGGACATTGTGGACGAATTTACCTAAAGAAAGGCCCAGAAAATGCAACTAAAATTAGTGAGTAGTTTTGTGTTTTTACATTTTGGGCCGCCGTGCCAAGATCGTTTGTGTTTGCCTGCAGCAGTTTAGCATTGACATTGGCGGAACCTTGGTTATTTTAGACTTTGATTTTTTAGTTCCGTTCTGGTTGTTGAGTAGAGTGTGTTTTTTAATGGTATTGTTTGGTATGGTTTTTTCTTGATACGCTACAGTGAACGTCTATAAATGTCTCTTCGGTGTACTTGGGGGCGGGGCGTACATTATTTTTATTTTTTTTATTTTTTTTGCGCATATGGGCCCGGGACTGACTTGCTATGCCACTGGATGTGTGATAAACTGCAAGAATACAGATAATAATACAGTAATATTGCAACAAAATTTATATTTTTGTGGGTCCTTTTTTCACTTGGTTCACCTCTTGGTCCACTTAAAGGGGTCTGAGTTTGGTTCTTTTAAAGAGGACTCAAGTGTGAAAACACCCTTAAATTAAACTTTGTTGTGCAATTGCTCAACATCAGACTTTGCTTGGTTTCAAACAACATACTGACATAAAGTGTCCTGAACCATTTTACCAATGTACCAAAAGCAGAAAACTGCTCTAATTCTATTCAGATTAACATACAAATGCACACATAATAACTGCACCTATTCACAGTGTTTCTAAAAGGCTCTAGCCAATACTACATGGTATTTAAAAGTTAAAAAATTAAATATTCATAAGATTGGCATTTTTTAAAGTGAGTTATTTCCGAAAATGTTAATTGACATACAAAAAACAAAACAATGCTCAATTCCTCTAAGTGCAGTGCTGTTAAGGTGGTACAAAGAAGCTGCAAAGAGCACCAGTGAAAATATACTTTTACTAGACAGACAAAGCAAAGTTATGAATAAAACTTTCAGGAACAGAGCAGCAAATTACAATTTACTCGCAGACTCTAAGTGGTTTTTAATTCTAACTTTTCAGCCGTTACAATCAGTGGCATAATAAGTGAGACAGAGAATCTTTTCACAAACCTAAGTGCAGTCTCCTACACTCATTTTCAGGTTCAGATTGAATGGGCCTGTCTCTAAATATACCATAGCGTTCTTTGCTATGTTGACACCGTAATAAGCATACAAATGTTTAACTGGCACCCACACAGTGCGCACAGGAGCCGAGAAACAAATGCTTCTGGAATGAGAACGGATAAACATCCCCAACAGGACAAATGTGCATGATTTGATTGAGTTGCCTCAATCCATTACGGTAAATTAGCCCTCTGCCATTGTTTCCTTGAGAGCTGCTTTTTCAATTCCGTTCAAATGTGTGAATAAAATTGTTGTGGGGAGGAGAATATCTCATTGCTTAGGCATAGAGAAAGCAGACAATGGCTAATCACTAAAAGGGTATGATTTCTCCCTATAAGAGGCCTCTGGTCCATGTCCAAATATCTGTACGGACTGCATGCGGTGGGAACTCAGCTAAGCTTGCCATGAATTTGCAGCTCACGTACCTTTGAGATAAGCTTGATGTGATATTACCAGCTTGATATTCTGTTTTCAGAAATGCAAAATGCTGTCTGTGAACACTGAAGCCTCGGTGGTGAACTGTGTTAACGATTCGAAACAGCAATCATAGATACTCAATGGTTTAAGATGTAGCTGAAGTACATCTGCCTCATTAATCTGAGAGCTGAGGTCTACACAGTCATTTTATGTTATTTTAAGTATCTACACTATCAAGATGCACATTCTCATATCTTCATATGAATCTTAAGTTAAAGTTTCCCTTTCGAAAGACAGTTTAGAGCTGTTATGAGATCACAATGAACTAATTTTAACCAGCTTAAACACATGTATTTTAGACCTTGGATAGCTCAGTGAAATAAGCCGTGTGGCTTTTCTAAAAAGGTTTAAAAGGTTAGTGAAAGCATGGGCTTTATTCTTGGTCACAATTAAGAGAAACTGCTACTAAAGTACACTTCAGTTTTTACTCATAGTGCGCATAAATATTTTATCATAAGTGCACGTGTAAATTTCATCATCATCATAGTACGTATTGAGCAACAAGCCCAAATATACTTAGTATGTTAAAACGCATGTTTGCATATGCATACAGCCGGACGCATAGCCTTTCAAAATATATTACATTTGATAGTGTGCATGAACACTGGTGAATATATATATACTCCAAAGTTTCATCTTTGTCCTCTTTCATCTTTAAGCTCTCAAATCACTCGTACATGCACTTGTCCAGTGGACACGCAAAAATTAACATCACGCAGACATTCCACAAGCGAAAGGCGCTCAAGGAAAGTATACTTTGACTAATTACAGTAATGTAATACTTTGACATCAGTTATTTGAATTACTTATTTGAAATGAAGTTGTATGCTCTCCCATTGATCACAATTGTTTAACTAAACATTTCTGCTTTTGTCAGTCCAACACGGAGCCACACCCTAAACTCGTGCCATTGGTTTATCTGTTGCTGTGTCAGGCTGGTGAGGTGTACAAAAAACAGAGCAATTATTTGATTAAAGCACAGAGACGGTGTTACACTATTTGGGGAAAAACAGCCTACAAATGGCTTACTATATAGTTGACACAGCATATTAAACTGAAATTTAATGGTTTGAAAAAGGAAGCATTATGTGATCCTTTTGAAAAGACAGACGAACGAAAAGCATGTGACATGTTCGACTTAACTGCAGGAAGGCAAAAAAAAGAACATATTTTCACCTGAACCTTGAACCAAAATTCATGTTTGACATTTTTGATTATTTAATTTCAGTCAGAGCTTCACAATTTACAAATGCTGGTGTCACAGAATGACATCGTAATTGCTGAAGCAGGTAAGCAGAGTGACAGAAAGGTTATCTGCCGAAGGGCAAAATGTTCGCTTGCCAAGGCTACACAGTAGAAAGTGATACCATGCAATTTTGAGTGTTACCTAATACATTTTGTTGAATTACAACACACAATTTAAAAATTTCTCTATACAATAAAAGTCAGTGCAGTTCAAAACAACACTGGATCCTGCTGGCATTCAGTGTACAGACAAAACACTGCAACAAAACATGTCGTTTTGTGTTCCACAGAATACAGATTTGGAACGACATTAAGGGTGAATAATGATGACCAAATTTTCTATTTTCTTTTTCTTTCTTTTTTTCACAGTCTTCAAGCTAAATAAATTGAAGTTTACATAGCCAAAACTTTAAAATTGATTTAAATCAATATAAATATTTACAGTATCATATCATGAAAGCATGTTCTACCTACTGGAGAGATATGCACACATGGTTTCTAATCTTGTGACTGTCCTATTGTACAGCATGTTTGCTGCTCATGTGAGAGATCCAACCTATCCCATTGATAAGTAGTTGGGAGTAAGGAGGCACAGAGGAGAGGCTCGCCATCTCATCTACCATTTGCCTCATTGCTGATAAGGAGCCAAGCTTGAGCTTTCACTAGTCATGGGGGCCGCACCTTGGGCCGCGTTCACCAGGTCTCCGGAGCTACTTTTGGTTAAATCAACTCACCTAAAAGCAAGGGGATATCTGTCTGGACTACACATCTTTTGCAGTATCTTAGAGGACTGTTTTGACATTCATGACAGAGTCACTCTGCTTTCTCCCTCTTTAAGGCAGTGGAGAGTCTCTTAGGGCTAAGCCAGACAGACAGAGTCAAAAATCTCATTAACCTTTAAATGCTTCAGATGAATACGCTGTCCTTAATTTGAGTATTCACTCTAAATCGGTTTATATATTAGGAGTGTAATAGTACACAAAACTGATGGTTCGGTACATACCACGGTTCGGCACAGCAGGGGGAAGAAACTAAACATAAAATTGCTTCTTTTTTTTTCTTTTTTTTTATTAAACAGTAGGTTACTGAACAAATTGTGTCTCTGTCTTTAAACAAATTAAATTATAACTAAAGGTTTCTTATGGATAAAAACAATTATGTCTGGTAATGCTGTAACTATATAGGGAGCCCTTACTTGAACATTATTATAATATTAAAGGTTAACAACAGAGCCCAAACTATTAGCCTAAATTCAGTTGCTATTTATTTTTGTATAATAATCAACACTCAAATAACAATTTGTATGCAAACATGTAAGCTGCAAATAAGGCAGTGTTGCATTAACTTCTAAATCAAATTCTAAAATAATGTTTTTACTCCAATTCGTTGTTGAAATATAATCATTTATACACAGACGCTGTCATTTTCATGAATGATTTATTTAAACATACATGGGCCGGTGCATATATAAGGGGTTAAATAATCAAGACATCACTAACAGGTGCAGTAAAATAAAATGAATATATAGGCTAATGTAGTGCATATATTTAGCGAAAGAGTTAATTTCTCTTGTGAACTAACAAGCTATGGACACTGAATGGCTTTTCTGACGTAAATGCTACGTGACACGGTGTTAACAAGCTGTTTCATTGATGTCTTTCCGCCACTGAAACACTGATTGAGCAATTACACGAGATATGATGCATTTCAGTAAGTTGTACTGTATCTTTCCACATACCTTCAGATGTTTATTCATGTTTATTCTGTAACTAGTATTAACGAGGAAGAGATGATAGCGTTTACTCGCGCTCCGCATGAACTGAGACTCCTATACAGTGATCTGTCACTCCACATTAAAGAGCGCCCAAAATAGCATTTTCTGTTTGAATTTTGTGATAAAATGGATAGAATTTGAAAGATGACACTTTGTTTCTTATCGAAAGTATCAAAACGCAGAGCTTATTTTAAACCGAACTGTTCCCAAACAGGAGACCTTAATGTTGCAATGTAATGCATTCGGTACACATGTGCACCGTACCGGAAGTCCTGTACCGAAAAGGTTCGGTACGAATACGTGTACTGTTACACCCCTAGTATATATATATATATATATGCTGTAGTGTGTCAGTAGTATCAAATATCAGTTTACACTTCCAAACATTCCTTTTGCCATTAATTTTAATAATACAGTGAGAAAAAAACTGAGACAAATTAAATCCAGAAGAACTGTGGCAACTTCTCCAAGACGCTTGAAGAAACCTATCTGCAAAGCTACAATACTGTGAAAAGATTTAGGCACCTGTGTAAAAATGCTTTCAAAAATAAAAAGTGAGGATGCTTTAGAAAATAATGTCATACATATATTTATCAATTAACTTCTATTAACTAAATCAAATTAATATTTGGTGTGACCACCCTTTGTGTTTAAAACAGCTTTTGTCCTAGGTACACTTGCACATAGTACACTTAATGGTTTTAAGACTTGAGCTGCGTCGAAGACAACACTTTGGGGAATGCCTCCAGCATGACTTGCATCTGAAACACGTCTGAAACTATTCCATTCTTGATTGGTGTTGTGTCATGACGTAACATGTGACAGCATACATGGAAACTACAAAGGGTAGCCGGCACACAACAATGTTTGCTTCTGCTCTTCAGCAAGCATTCTGTTCTGGTGTTGTTTGTCACAAAACACAAGTCATATGTATAAAAAGAACAATTATAATGGCAAGCGAGAGACAGTTCAAGCTTTGTTTTCTCTGTCTCGGAGTGGAGCATGCATGGGCAGCTCTTGAGGGAGGTGCCTGTGCGAGTTGTGAGCAGCTGCCGCTTAGAACGCTCTGCTTCTTCCACCCAGAGTTAGAACCTGATGCTAGAATTATCTAGTTCTGAGGAGTTAGTTGTTATAAGCATCAAGGCGGGGGGAAAAGGTCTTGTCACCTCTTTCCCCGCTTATGAGGAGCTGCTGGAGGTTGTGACCAGAGCTGTGGTCAAGTTAAACATAGAATGGCCATCAGAAAAGCAGGAAGCTCAGAGAAAGCGCAAGCTTGATGAGTGCATCCTGCAAACTAGATCACAGCCTTCACGTCGGAATCTGCCTACTGAGGTGTCGAGATAGTGGAAAAGGCCATTCTCGTCTAGGTTGTCGAGCCCCACACTTCACAATTATACCACCATCATGGGCTCAAAAGAGAATGGCTATGGGGTGATGCTGCGGGTTGAGGAGACTATCCTTTCTCGCACCCGACGTTGTGTCATCCCAGGCATATATGGCGGCAGGATGGGCTGGTGCATGCCTGGGTACGATGGGTATCATACAGGCATACCAGATCGACCTTTTCATGGTCATGCCCGATGATATCAAAGAGCTTCGTCGAACTGAAGACCTGTCTCTCCGGGATACTAAGGAGACGGCCCGTGCCATCAGCTGCTCCATGGAAGCATTAGTAGCTACAGAGAGGCACTTGTGGCTGAACTTGTCGGGCATCAAAGAGAAGGATGGCTTTTCTGATTGATGCCCCGCTTTTGCCTTCTGGCCTCTTCAGCAGCGCCGTAAACACTGTCGTCGAGAGGTTTCAAGAGGAGAAGCTACAGTCAGCCACATTTAAGAAATGAATCCCACACTGTTCTAGATCTTATGGGGCTGCTGCCACATCGGCTGCCGGCTCCTCACACATAGTTTCGAAGAAGGATGGAGGGCTGCGTCACCTTAGATCTGCACAATTCTGTTTTTTTGGTTTCAAATAAAGATCGCGATGCTCCCACAATTCTGAATAGACATCTAAACAAAAAAAAAACAAACATCTAATTTACTAGAGGTTCTGACAAAATATGAATTGCTGGAATAATTGCCTGAAATTTTTTTATTAATTTAAATTAATTATTTAAAAAAATAGTTTTGAATATATGAATGAATAATTAATAAATACTTGTTTCATTACTGGATGAATCAGGGTTTAACGAATCTTTTTGAATAAATGATTCAATGACAAAATCACTTGTTGCCACCTAGTGGCATAACAAGGTAATTTATACAACAGTTATTTCAAGCGCCACATTAGTTTCGATTTGCTCTATTTTGATCGCTATCTGATGTCCAGTGTTTATATCCTAAACTGTAAACTTTTATCTTAGTACTTCTGTGATAATTTGAATATATGGCAGCTATTTCGGCATCCAAGACCAAGTCCTATCTATTTGAATGGGGGAATCCTGAAATCTCAAAAACTGCTTGGCACTCACAATTAAATAACATATTTCAAATCAGCAACAAAATCTGACATGAACTGTCCTATAAATGTTGTTTCTTATACTCAAATAGCGTTAAAAAAGCTTATTTTTCAGGCTAGACGAGCCAATGCCCATGTGCAGTCCTAATCGCGAGTCTCAGGTTTCTATGGGAATCGAAGCTTCTAACAGCAGCTGCAGTGACGCAATGACTTTATCAATCAGAGATTGGCTCTTTTACCTAGAAGGGGGGGCGTATTCCGTATTGCGCGTTGCAGTTTCTCCCATTCATAACTAATAGGAGTGAAGCGTCTTTCTATATAGTCTTTGAAATAGTCTCGTTCCCTTCTCAGGGAACAAGGGTTACATTTGTAACCCAAGTCGTTTTTCATGTAGCTTTGGAGGTAGGTTTCTTCAAGCATCTTGGATACTGACACACTACAGCAAAAGAAATAAATAACTGGCTCAAAACCGTTTTTTTTTTTTTTTGGTGAAAATACTAATGTGCTTAAGACTTTTGCACAGTACTGTATATATATTCAGAGATGCTCTACCTCGGTTGTAATCAGTGGTTATTTGAGTTAATGTTGCCTATCAGCTCGAATCAGCCTGGTCATTCTCCTCTGACCTCTGGCATCAATAAGGCATTTTCACCCACAGAACTGCTTCCCACTGGATAGTTTCTCTTTTCTGACCATTCTCTGTAAACCCTAGAGATGGTTGTGCGTGAAATCCCAGTAGATCAGCAGTTGAAATACTCATGCCACATTCAAAGTAACTTGAATTTACCTTTCTTCCCCATTCTGATGCTCAGTTTGAACTTCACATTGTCTTGACCATGTCAACATACCTAAATGCATTGAGTTGCTGCCACATGATTTGTTAATTAGATATTTGTGTTAACGAGCCATTGAACTGAATTTATACTTTAAACACAAAGGTAAGAAATATAATCTTAATTCAAGACATTTTTCTCAAGTCTTATCTTATGCAGTTTTGCTGATCTAGTAAAGATCTAGTAAATGTATTTTCTTTTAAAAATGTGTAGATATTTTTAGTAGAAAAATAGTGTGCAGGAACTCCTGTGATATCATAATATGAACCATTATAAATCAAAAATTTAAGTCTGGGGCCAATGTCAGCTAATTAAATTCAAGAAGATTTTATTATCATCTCGAGACATAATGTACATGACAGGAACGGAACTAAAGTACTGACGTCCCGGTGACAACAACAAAAAATAAAACGCTAAAATCAGGACTAAGCAGAAATAGCAGAAAATACAATAAATAAAATCAATAACACAATAGAAAATCTCAAGTTAGGCAAAACTATAAAAAAAAAACATTGCAAGTAAATAAGTTATGAATAAATATTAAAGTGTTATTGCACAATTATGTGGGCAATTATTGCACATAAAACAGTCAGTATTGTGTGGCGACTGTTACAGTGCATAAAAACCATAATGTATGCTTAGTGTATATGAAAGTGTCATTGAGATATTTTTATTAGAAAAACAGTGTGCAGGAACTCCTGTGTGATCATAATATGAACCATTATAAATCAAAAATGTATGTCTGGGGCCAATGTCAGCTAATTAAATTCAAGAAGATTTTATTATCATCTCGAGACATGATGTTCATGACAGGAACGGAAGTAAAGTACTGATGTCCCGGTGTCAACAACAAAGAATAAAATGCTAAAATCAGGACTAAGCAGAAATAGTAGAAAATACAATAAATAAAAACAACAACACAACAGAAAATCTCAAGTTAGGCAAAACTATAAAAAACATTGCAAGTAAATAAGTTATGAATAAATATTAAAGTGTTATTGCACAATTATGTGGGCAATTATTGCACATAAAACAGTCAGTATTGTGTGGCTACTGTTACAGTGCATAAAAACAATAATGTATGCTTAGTGTATATGAAAGTGTCAGTGAGTATGAATGTTATTGCACATGAGAAGAGCTTGTAAGTCTAACAAGTTTGTAAATCTGTTCTATCCCTGATGCTACGGAGGGCTCTTAATGATTTTCCTGAAGTCCATGATCATTTGCCTTTGTCTTCTTCACTTGGAGGTTGTTAGCTCTGCACCTTTATCCTGTACTCCGACTCATCGCTGCAGGAAATTAGTCCTATCACTGTTGTTTCATCCTCACACTTAACAATTTGAGTTTATTAGCAGACTCAAAATTTTTCAAGGATATTGTATTCAGATGAGTGAGTGAAGTCTCTTAGATCAATGAAATGTTGCCAAAGCAATCCCAGAACTCACTGACTGGTCCCAGTGATGAGGTTCAAAGTTAGGCTGAGAAGGAGGCAAGTCTGCAGCGCTGGTGCATATGAGACTATAGGCTGTGCAAAACACTGTCTGATTAATGAATTTATCTGGTCGGGAAGACAAGGGAAGAGGCTTAGAATATGGGATGAGGACCACAGATCTATCTTCAGTTGCTTTGGTTGCAAGGTGCTAGACCTCTGAAATTGAATATGTCGTGCTAGCTTTCCTGACCTGTGAATGTGAGCAACAAATGATAATGGGTGCAGTATGGCTGGCATGAATTTTATACAGTGAACCTGTGGTCCTGTTCCCAGAATTATGAGATTAGTTGATTTAAAAGATAGGCAGATTATAGGCTAGGGCAATTACATATAACAGGTGATAATGGTTATGTTAGTAATGTAGCAATACAGGTGACAATGCTCATAAAATAGTAACACGGTGCAAATAAAAACAATGAATTAAAAATGAATTAAAATATTTAAAAGGCCATTTAACAATCAATTATACACACACACACACACACCATAGTAATAGGTAGTAACTGATTACATGTAATTTGGATTACGTGATCAGATTCCAAAAACTAAGTATTTGTAATTAGAGTGCATTACATATAAAACACTCATAATCAGACTACAGTTACTTTTCTATTGGTTACATGATTACAAGTTATTCTCACAATGGCAGTGAATAATTCATAATTAATTGATTCTAGTTCTTTTGCTATATTTAAAATTTTCCTTTCTGTAAAAGCCTACTGCTTTAGAAGGTCTTCCAGGTTTGTGTAATTGTGCACACAGACCAGCCAATCATCATGTCACTATCACTGAAAACTGAGCAAAACACAGCGTTTGATCACTGGAATTAAATAATTTCACTTTAAGAAATGTTTCCTCAACATTGCAACATATAATCAACTCCTGACGAATACATTAAAGGGTTAGTTCACCCAAAAATGAAAATTGTCATTTATTACTCACCCTCATGTCGTTCTGCACCCGTAAGACCTTCGTGCATCTTCAGAACACAAATTAAGATATTTTTGATAAAATCCGATGGCTCAGTGAGGCCCCATTGCCAGCAAGATAATTAACACTTTCAGATGACCAGAAAGCTACTAAAGACATATTTAAAACAGTTTATGTGAGTACAGAATCTTTTGTTTCGAATCAGTGGTTTGGATCGCGTATCAAACTGCCAAAGTATTAAGTTATGTAATATTTAATGCACTTCATGTTGTTGATAAAGAATGGAACATATTTTCTTTCGCTTTGTAGTTTTGAATCAGTATGGTACAAGATTATCCTATTAAAATACTTAGAGATATGTCATATAACAAAGAGCCATTTCAGAACTGTGGCAAGCTCTGAAGCCTGACTGAAATGGAGTAAGTGCTCAAGAAGTCATATAATTTCTTAAAAAGCACTTTTTCTAACATTTAGATAAAATGCAAATCTGAGATAGGTCTAAAATTACACAGGACACAGTTACAGTCTGACTGTTGCAAGTTTTAGATGTTCTGGTGCTTAGACCTATACAGTAGAAAGGCGAAAAAAGTTTTGAAATTGGTGCTACCTTACTGGAGAAAAAAGGCTGTCGTCTTCCCCTTTGCCAAATAGGTAGGAAATGGTGATGTCCAGTTTGTGAACAAATTTGTTCTTTTGAACCGGTTCTTTTTAGTGAACTGGATGAACCAGTTCACCAAATCAGACTGAATCGTTCAAAATAGTTTGTGTCTCGAGTCTGCACTGGTCTACAAGTTACTAAAGTTACTCACTTTTGGATGTGCCTGACAGTCACTCTGACTTGAAATAAACCAGTATCCTGGTAGTATATGTTACTCCAGTTACTCCAACAGTACACTAAACATGCTGTGCTGGGAGAACTGATGAGCTTGAGCTGCTGATACTGTGCATGCGTGTACTACCGAACAGTACACATGCCGCCACAGAGGTTTTCGAGTCAAGAGTTGTTTGACTTGAAGCGGCACTGTGCAAACTGATCGGTGTATGACATCAAAGTACCACAAGAGCAATTAGAGAGCAGACGTCTCTGTATGCTCTCAAATTGCTCTCGCGGTACTTTGATGTCATACACGATCGGCCTGTGCAGCATCGCTTCATGTCGGACATACCTAAGAGTTGGTTGCAACAGTATCGGACACTGATGCTGTGTTGATACTATGATATGAGCAGGGGTGAACCGAGGACTTGAATGAGGGGGCGAATTTGGCAAAATGTAATTTTATTTAAAGGGTTAGTTCAGCCAAAAATGAAAATTCTGTCATTTATTACTCACTCTCACGCCGTTCCACACCCATAAGACCTTCGTTAATCTTCGGAACACAAATTAAGATATTTTTGTTGAAATCCGATGGCTCCGTGAAACCTGCATAGGGAGCAATGACATTTCCTCTCTCAAGATCCATAAAGGTGCTAATAACACATCTAAATCAGTTCATGTGCGTACAGTGGTTCAATATTAATATTATAAAGCGACGAGAATATTTTTGGTGAGCCAAAAAAAACTAAATAACGACTTATATAGTGATGGCCGATTTCAAAACACTGCTTCAGGAAGCATCGGAGCATTATGAATCAGTGTGTCAAATCCGCAGTTCGGAGCGCCAAAGTCACGTGATTTCAGCAGTTTGGCGGGTTTCGATACACTGATTCATTACACTCCAAAGCTTCCTGAAGCAGTGTTTTGAAATCGACCATCACTAAATAATTTTTTTTTTTTGCCACACCAAAAATATTCTCGTCGCTTTATAATATTAATATTGAACCACTGTACTGACATGAACTGATTTAGATGTGTTTTTATGGATCTAGAGAGAGGAAATGTCATTGCTCCCTATGCAGACCTCACTGAGCCATCGGATTTCAACTAAAATATCTTAATTTGAGTTCCGAAGATTAGCGAAGGTCTTACGGGTGTGGAACGGCATAAGGGTAAGTAATAAATGACAGAATTTTCATTTTTGGGTGAACTAACGCTTTAATAACAAATAAAACGTACTGGAATATGCATATTGACTAGTTATATTAGACAACATTTTTATTAAAACATGCAACAACTGTTCAGTCAAAACATTTAAATGTTTTAAAAAAAAAATTACTATTGACTATTGTGTGTGTTCAGCTTATATTTTAAGTTCTCTTTCGAAAATGTAACGGTGGCTGCCCCGATTAAATTTAAAGTATTAAATTTCATTAAATTGTTCGGGCGCCAGACAAGTCAAAACTTGTCAAAAAAAAAATATATTTTAGTTTCCTGGTAACAGCTCATAAACCACCGATACACAAAATTAATGCCATTCAATATCTGCAGTAATCACCGAATATGGGCTTAAATAACAATCACAGAATGAAGGCTTTTAGATCAAAAGAATGTTATTTAAGGAAACATGAAAACAAATGAACACAGCATTTATATATTTTTTTTAGTGACAAACAACCAAAATACCAAAAACAACAAAACTAAATGAAAACACTGAAACGGAACAGTACCAGAGAAATTGCTGCTTAAAGGTGCAGTCCGCAATTTTGGCCCTCTAGCGGTTAATAAACAGAACTTCACGCATCTTGCGGAAGAACATTGTAGCCAAAGCTACTTTTCTCCATGTATGTCTATGGCAAGTCACGCAGTTACTGTGATACTCTGCGGCGGGTCCTACCAGTCCGGTCTGAAATAGTCTGAATATAAACACTTATTATAAGTGTACCATAATGATTCAGGGTAAGACAAAAACACGGTTTGGAAAATGGATTCATGTTGTACATTCTCATTATATCATTTTTGTAAATTTTGAACACAAAAAAAGTTGCGGACAGCAGCTTTAAGTTCAAAATTTAATTTGATTTCACAACTTAAAAGGTGCTACAGAGGATCTTTTCGTCGACTGAGAAACCAAAGACTGTTACTGAGATTCATCATGTCGGACTCACCGCAGGTAACTCATAATCTGCAGTTGTTACTCCTGTCTCCTGACAAAAACATTGCATGCGGCGCCTGTGGAGTGTGGAAAGTTACTGGAGCGCGCAGCCGCGCACGTCTCTCACAAGGAACGTCATGGCAGTGATTGACAAGCCAGAGGGCCAATCCGCGCATGTCTCTCACAAGGAACGTAATGGCAGTGATTGACAAGCCAGAGGGCCAAAAAATTGGCTGATGTTTTTAAGGCCCTACCTCGTGCACAGATGATGTATATTAATATTATTCCTTTCAGTGCACCTAATAAATAGTCTTTTATCAGTTAGTAAAGACAGTTTCAAGTAATATTGCAAAAATNAGGTCAAAAGAATGTTATTGAAGGATCGAAATAACAAATCAGTTACACAATTCACTTTTCAACAGCATTTGTATATATATTTTTTCAAATGACAAACAATAATTAAAATACCAAAACAACAAAACTAAATGGAAACACTGAACAGTATCAGAGAAAGTGCTGCTTAAGTTCAAACTTTCATTTGATTTCACAACTTAAAGAGTCTTTGATTCACAATACATAAATGAAGTTCGTCCTTTTTTATAACCAGTTTTCGTAGAAATTATTAAATTTCAAACAAACAAAAAAATCTAGAAGAGGAAAAAAAACAAAGAAAGAAAAAAAAACAAACAAGCGATAATCTCACTCGGTGTATGCATGTGTAGTGAGCGTGCGTGTGTGCGTAGGTGTGTGTTGCGTTGCAGGCTGCGTAGAGGCCATACTACTGGACGTTCAGAGCCGTGGAAAAGGTTTGGAGATTTGGCATGGAGTTAAAGGATGAAGTCAATGCGAATACCTGTGGCAGGCGAGTCAGACTCAAGTTACGTTGCACCCGGCAGACGAACCATGCGGAGCTCAACCATTCCACCGTCACCCTGCGATCGCGCCCGGTGCCGAGGAACAGGTTTGGAGATTTGGCGGGGGGGTTAGAAGATGATGGAGTCACCTGCTAATACCTGTGGCAGGCGAGTCAAACTGGAGGTAGCTGGAGGTATGTTGCACCAGGCAGGCGAACAGTTCCCCTCATCACTTTGGGATCGCACCCGGTCAGCGCACAGAAATTCCAGCAACAACTGCAACAGCGGCAGGCCTTCAGGTAGCATGTGTCCCACTTCAATAACCTACAAGTTTCATTTCCTTTTCCTTCTTTTTCTTTTCCGTTTCCCCCTCTCTTTTATACCATTATATATTTTTTTTACTTTTATTTCCCCTCACAACGCCACAAAAGGGAACTCGCACTGCGTCGAAACGCTATAGGGAACGCCTCTGTGTGAACCAGTGTCTGAAACGCTTATCAAATCATGGCAATCGTATTGACCGGCGACAGCCCATTGTCAAGTTACTACTGGATTTCACACATCAGTCTGCCTCTAACTCGAAAAAGGGCTTAGTCAACCACGGACACAAGGATCAACTCAAAAAATGGCTTTACTTCCAGTCTTCAATAAACTTCTTACAGTCCGACTTGTATTGCAGTGTGTTGATTTTTACATCATTCACATCCAACAACAGTTATCCAACAGATGGAATTTAGTTTGGTTTGATTGTAGTTAGTTTAATTGAAGGTAGATATCTTTGCAGTTTCGGCTCAAATTAGGTTAATAACCTTTAAGAAAACAGAATAATATACTAAATTATAATAATATACTTAACATCTAATGCACTGTAACAAGTACACAAAATATGAACACTTAGTACACTTAATAGTACACATTGTAACTGTATGCACACTAATTCAATATTATTATACACAATATGAATCAGCAAACTTCTGTTACACCATAAACTGTCTCTTCAATACACAAGAAGACATTTAACTAAATATAAATCAACATATAGAGGCCAACATTTAGCTCGCTGAAACACTTTTCATCCTACCATCAGCGTCTCGGGTTGACTCATCACTGACGTGCTTTCCGCTCTTTCCATCTTCTTTCGCTCACAACTCTCTTTAGATGCAGCAAGCTTTTCTTCTAGAAGACACTTGTGCGACAGGACACTCACTGCGTCACAATTCTTTTAGGATGACTGGTTTTTAAAGTCTTTCCGTGCGCTCCGTTTTCAGCGTGCGCCTTGAGAGCTCTCTTCTCTTCCGCGCTTCGTCAGCTGCTTCCGATGCTGTTCGTCGATTTCCATAACTTTTTCTCTGACGCAACAGATTCGCCACTCAAAACGTCTCTCCAGTCATCCGAGATAAATCTCCAAATTCACTTAAATTACACCTAAGTCATTTCTGACTTTACACCCATGACGTCATCAAGGTGCGACCCAAAAGTATATAAGGGGCGCCTAGAGAACATGTCATCCTCTCTTCATCTTCAGGGACTGTTTGTGTGAAGAAAGTGCAATCGCTGGCAAAGGAAAATATGAAGTGCGTTTATTTTTTTGAAGAGCACGCGCAGTCAGTTCTCGAGGGAGCTGCCTGTGCTGATTGTGAGTGTTTTTCTCTGAGAACTCTCTGCTCTCTTATGGCTCTTTCTCGAGGGGAGAGAGTTCAGCATCTGGGCCTGGTGGTTCGGGTCCCACTCATGCTGAGGCGGAGTGGAGACTCAGATCATGGGGCTCCCAGATGGAGCTCACTGAAGAGTTCGAGAGGGGTGTAGACCTCTTGCGCGATTCAGCGGGTGATGAGAGTGAGCTGCTGGGAGAGGATGTGTTGTCATCTGCATCCTCAAGTCCAGCAGCGAGTGCTCCTCCAGCAGAGCAGGAAATGGCTGATAATGATAGAGAGGGTGAATTTCCTGAATCTTCACAGCCACCCTGCCCTGTGTATTCAGAGCTTTTGGCTATTAACTTGAAGGGTCTCGATCAGGGGCAGGGTCTTACCCCTGAAGCAGTGGAGGAGCTGCGCTACACCACAGATCTCGCNGTCTATAAATTAATGCAGTAACGTCTGTGTTCTGTGTGGAAAATGCAGGGAAGATGCAGATTTTTGTGTGTCTCTTCTGCTCTCCATGCGGCAGCCACATTCCTCGGCGCAATAAACTTGTAACTGAGGACTTCCCAGGGGGATGGGGACAGACCCCAGAGTGAGCTTAAAACTATTGGTTAACTAACCAATAATTGTGTATGATTTGCCTCAGTCATTACATCGCGGAGAGACATCTGTGGCTGAACCTGGCTGACATCAGGGAGAAAGAAAAGGGCTTTCCCCTCGATGGTGACCAGAACTACCCTCTCCGTTGTTCTTTCTCCTCTTGAGTTTCCCCCCCAGGTGCTTCTTACATCAGGACTGACGCTGGGCCTATGATGAGCTATGTGCTTTCTGAGAGTGCCCTTTCTATGGTGGTGGGTCCCCACTCTGCAGGCCACAGGTTGAACTGCATACCAAATAGTATTTGTTGTAGGCCACTGTTCCTTGTATAGAGTTTGTGGGGATTTACCTAGTGAAAAAATCTTTATAACTAGTGATGTTTTTTAGGGCCCTGAAGTTCCCTTTGATAGTTGGCTAGAACAATATTGAAGTACCATTTCGGTCTTCTTATGTGAGTGTGTTGGCTTTGCTTATTGTGAATTCACTGGTGAGGTCACCGCTCATTTCATCTATCCATCAGAGAATGTAGTTGCTGTATTGAGCAAGTTGGCTTCCTCCCAGAATGGGAGTATTTTTGAGGCCACCACTCTGTCTAGTACACGTGTTCAAGGGCTGGCCCTCGTCAGATTTTCTTGATAGCCAGCTCATGATAGAGTAGCTGGTCTCCTCTAGTATAAGGTTTGGAGAGTTGTTGTGCAAGAGACTAGCGCTTGAATTTCAGATAGATCAAATGTCTAGCATTGGCTCACGGGGCTACCTGACATTGTTACCTAGGTAAGCATCGCTCCTCTGAGCTCTGTTCATAGTTAGCAGCAGTGTGTTGGCTCTCAGTGTAAAAATTCAGGCCACCTTAACTGTTTATACAGGTTGAGTGATTATACCTCCTCTCGATATTGAGAGTCATTCTGTAGAGGCTGCTGCTCTTATGAGCCTCAGGTAGATCTATGCTTGTGTGCTGGCCCTCACCAGGGCCACTTCAATAGCTGGCCGAGGCTAATACTAGGGATAGTGGAGGCGGTCTACTAAAAAGAAAAAAAGCATTCTCGCCCCTGACCCCTTAGTGTCTGAGTGTAGGTTCCATCTAGCATTCCTAGTTTTGGCCTCCTCTCATTGCGAGAGTTGTCTGGCCAAGGCCCGCCCCCGTTCTGCATTTGGGTAAATGCATGTTGATATAGAGGCAGAATAGATAGCGGCTAGGGTCACAGGCTATTAACTTAGGCCTCCCGGTGCAGTTGTCTCCTGGGCGGTGTTAGGCCATTTTCACTTTGTGAATAGAGTCCAATTTTGCTGTGGCCACGGTCTTCAGAAGCTACCTAATAGTTAAGCCTCCAGCTTTGGCTCTCCCTTAAGCCTGCTGAACTGACGTTCAAGCGTTGGGTTGAATGTGTTTGGCTTTTTAAGAAAAAGGCCTCCATTCCCCTAGGGCTGAGTGCAGATATCAATTCTGTCATGGTAAGTGTACCAATGGTAGGCCTCCACCCTGTAGCATTCTCAGGGTCATGCTGATAGTACTCCCTTGTTAAAACAAGGTCTTATTTGAGTACTTTGCTTATTGCTCTGTACTTATCTGCTCTGCACCATCGTGGCTTCAGTTGAGCGGAATAGTTAACCTTCACTTTGGTCTGGTTATTGAATACGCTCCTTTGAAGCGAAAGCCATGAGCTGACACCCGTGTTGGTCTGGAGTGGTTGGCCCTTGGTTGGGCCTCCTCCAGAGCATGGTGGTTTAAGACTGTACTCCCTTTGCTCAAAGGTTAAAACAGTGTTTTTACTGAGTACACTGCTTGTTGGCAGTGTGTTTAGGTTCCAGGCTTAGCCGCCATGTAGAACGGTCTATTTCTGCTAGTAAAGACTTGCTATCAGGTTGCTGGCTCTAGCAGGCCTCCCTGTGAGTGAGTCCCCAACACATGGGTGTTTAGCAGCCAGCAAGACTCGCTATCAGGTGGCTGACCTTAACAGGCCACCCTATGAGTGAGTCACCAACAATGGGATATGTGGCAGCTAGCAATGACTTGTTACCAGATATGCTGACCCTAGTGGGCCTCTCCGAGGGTGAGTCCCCAACGGTGTGTGTTTTTCTCAGCAGTAAGGCTCGCTTTCAGGTAGCTAGCCTTAGCAGGCCTCCCTGTGGGTGAGTTCCCAACAGTTAACAATGACTTGCGATCAGACAAGCAGGCCTTAGTAGGCCGCTTTGAGGGCAAAGTCCCCAATAGTGTGGGTATTTTGAGCAGCAAGACTTGTTATCGGGTAGCTGGCCTTAGCAGGCCTCCCTGATGGTGAGTCCGCAGCGGTGTGGGTACTTTATTAGCAAGAACATGCTCTCAGGTTGCTGGCCTTAGCAGGCTTCCCTGAGGGCGAGTTCCCAGCAGTTTGGGTATTTGGCAGGCAGTATAGACTCGCTACCAGATAGTTGGCCTTAGGAGGCCTCCTTGAGGGCAAGTCCCCAGTGGTGTGGGTGCTTTTTTAGCCAGAACATGCTCTCAGGTTGTTGGCCTTAGCAGGCCTCCCTGAGGGCGAGTTCCCAGCAGTTTGGGTATTTGGCAGGCAGTATAGATACATTGGGTACTGAGCAGCTAGCAATGACTTGCTATCAGATGGCTGGCCTTAGCAGGCCTCTCTGAGGGTGAGTTCCAATTGGTATGGGTACTGAGCTTGCTATCAGATAGCTGGCCTTAGCAGGCCTCTCTGAGGGTGAGTCCCCAATGGTTTGGGTTCTATTCGTTAGCAAGATTTGCTATCAGGTGACTGGCCCTAGTGGGCCTCCCTGAAGGTGAACTCCCTATTAGTATGGCTACCTGTCAGCCAGCAAGACTCGTTATCAGGTAGCTGGCCTCAGCAGGCCTCCTTGAAGGTGAGCCCCCAGCAGTATGGGTCTTTTCTTGCCAGCAAAGACTTGTTATCAGGTAGCTGGCCTCAGCAGGCCTCCCTGAAGGTGAGCCCCCAACAGTTTGGGTCTTTTTCTGCCAGCAAATTTTGCAATCAGGTAATTTTGCAACCTGAGGGCGACCCCCCAGAATACTGGGTTCTGGCAGTTAGTGGATGCTTGCTTTCAGGTAGCTGGCCTTAGTATGCCTCCTTGAGAGCGAGTACACATCTTAGCATGGCTAAAGTGGATCACTTTTCTGCTGCTGGCTCCCTCTGGGAGCTCCATTAATTATAGCTTACAGCCTGGTTTACCTATCAGGTCAAGCTTGAAACTCCCCTCATTTGAGGGTTGTCTTGGAGTGCTTAGCTCCCTAAGTCTGGTCAGACAGTTGAAGACGGCCTCCCAGTTAGATCAGCCCTCAGGCTGGGGGCACTCCTCTCACTGTGCACAGCCTCCTCGGTGCTTTGAAAAATAAATGCTCTGTAGATCCTAGGATCAAGCAGTATGGCTCCCCTCGGTTACAAGTGTTGAAAAGCGCTATGCTGAGTCCTGCTCTCCAGGATGCCTGTCTCTACGATCCGGTCTGAGCTGATTACTGCCATTTTTCAGTCCCTCTTTCCGGATATCTCTCTGAGAGGCAAACGTAATCTAGAGACTCTATTTCTAAGAAACAGACAGGTTGCTGGCCAGACTATTTAACTAGTAGTATAAGAAACCAGGTCGGCCACCCTGGTGGCATTCGTGGTCGACTATGTTCCCCTGAGAAGTGACTGCCTGGGGTTCCCTTGGGTTTTCTAGCTAAATTTCCTGAAAGGGACCCCTTCTATATGAAGTTGTTGGTCCCAAGCCTTTGAGTGGCCTTGGCAGGCCTTCATGTTTGGAGGCATCTTTGAGGCTTGTAGCTAGGGGTATGACCATAGGGAGTGCTGTCACTGACAGGCCAGTTGTGACCCATAGGGAGAGTGGTTCTGGCATTTCAGTTGAAACTGCTTGATCTGACGGTTGTCACTGCCATCCTTTGGCATGCACTCCCGTCAGCTTGGCAGCACTGGTATATCGTTCCCCATAGCGTTTGGACACAGTGTCCCGTTCCCTTTCGAAAGGGAACATCTCAGGTTACGTATGTAACCCTGGTTACGAAACACTGCGTCTCCTTTCCATGCTTCGGGGCCATCTGCTGAACAGTCCCTTCAGACGATAAGTGGATGACATGTTTTCTAGGCGGCTCTTATATACTTTCGGGTCGTACTTTGATTCGGGTCGTCATGGGCTGTCGCTGGTCAATACGATTGCTGTGATTTGATAAGTGTTTCAGACACCGTTTTACGTGGAGGCGTTCCCCATAGTGTTTAGATCAGAAAGAAGAAGAAATCAGAAAGAGCTTTATTGCCAGGTATGTTGTTTACACATACTAGGAATTTGTTTTAGTGTCAGAAGCTCCACAGTGCAACAG
Organism: Anabarilius grahami; assembly: GCA_003731715.1. Lineage (NCBI taxonomy): Eukaryota > Metazoa > Chordata > Actinopteri > Cypriniformes > Xenocyprididae > Anabarilius > Anabarilius grahami. The sequence continues at coordinate 7,423,083 of RJVU01059915.1, forward strand.
AGTGACAGCGACAAGACAAGACACATAATAAAAGGAATAAAATAATAATATACGAATTTACAAGATAGACAAAGTGCAAAAAAAGCAAAAAACAATATATAATATAGACAATTGTATGTGCAGTTATGTGTGCAAATTTGAAGTATAAGTAAGTGTTTTAAGTAAATGATGTGTAATAGTGTAATAGTGTTGTGTGTTCCATGTTTGTCAAGTGTTCATGAGATGGATTGCCTGAGGGAAGAAACTGTTCTGGTGCTCAGGGTTCTGTAGCGTCGACCAGATGGCAACAGTTCAAAGAGGGAGTGTGCTGGATGTGAGGGGTCCAGAGTGATCTTCTTTGCCCTTTTTCTCACTCTGGATAAGTACAGTTCTTGGAGAGTGGGGAGGGTTGTGCCAATGATTCGCTCAGCAGACCGGACTACCCTCTGTAGTCTTCTGAGGTCAGATTTGGTAGCTGAGCTGAACCAGACGGTAATTGAAGTGCAGAGGATGGATTCAATGATGGCAGAGTAGAACTGTTTCAGCAGCTCCTGTGGCAGCTCCTGTGGCAGCTCCTGTGACTGTGGCAGATGCAGTGTCTCGTTCCCTGTTCTCAGGGAACCATGGTTACATACGTAACCTGAGACATTTTATGAGCTGGAGAGGATTCTGCAAAAAGTTGATTTAAGACTATAGTTTATTTACTTTCTTTATATCTTTAAGACATGTAAAACATCCACATTTGCACATCAGTGCCTGTGTTGGGTGCTTTAGTTGTAAAACTTAAATGTAAGAAAATTATCCAAGATGATGATGATGATTATTACTATTATTTAACTAAAGTTATGATAACAAATGACTTTGTTTGAATGTTTTTGAGTGCATTTTCATCAGCCGGGATGATAGAATTGACGTCATTATTTCATTGTTATAGGTGATATAAGTAGAGCTTTCCTTAAGGTCATATTCTGAATATACATGTTTCTGTTCTGTTAAATTAGTGGAGATGGCAATTCACGAGATATTGTTAACGTCTTAGCGGTTGTTCTGGGCACATGTATCAGTAGACAGGGCTATGCTCATGTGACATTGCAGTTCATTGTCATCACGAAGGTTTATACTTTGCATGCGTTCTATTGCCTTGCCAGTTTAAACTTTCAATCGATTTTTTTTTCATGTTTTTCTGAGAAAAGCTTTTAAGCGTGCGCATGCACAGAAAGCCTGTCACACAGCGCGAATACTGAACTTGGATGTTTTCGTGTCTTGCTAGGCTTAAACTGTTGAATACATTTAAGGTTTACATATAGGCAAACATTCGTTTATGCCTTACGTTAACAGAATGTGTGTCGACAGTATCTTAAATCTGTGCATTATAGTCCTTAAATTGACCTAAATATACCTAAAATACCTGCTATTAATGTTAGTCAAACAACATAACAGAAAACCAGTTGCTGCTATTGACTGAATAACTGTAGTAACTTTAGTAAGAATCCGTGTATATTTAATCATATGGTCAAAGGCAGGGGTGGGCAAACTCGGTCCTGGAGGGCCTTCCAGGACCAGGTTTGCCCACCCCTTGTCTAAGGAGTTATTTTTTTAACATTTTAAACTTTATTAACATTTTCCTCATAACACATTAAAATAAAAGGCATGTATACATGGATCTAAATACTAAATGTATCATTTACTGATGAGGATGAATTGATAATGCATTAAGAAAATGAATAGGATCAGTTTTGATTTCATGTTAATTAAATCTCTGTCTCTCATTTCTCTTTCATTTGTTAAGCATTTCTTGAGTAAAAAAAAAATGTTGGATCATCTGACTTCGATAGAGTCAAGGTAAGAACTTTTACAGTTTTTTTTCAAGATGATGTAGGATATCTCTGTGAGCATATAATGAATATGTGAATTGTGACTCTTTGTTTATCTATCCACTGTGTTACTCCCCAAAGTATTTTTAGCCTAAATAGATACTACAATCCATCTTAGGATTCATGTTAGTATTGCACTCCATTCCACAAAAAGTATAAAACATGTAACCATCCAGTAATAAAGGTCTGTGTACCGTCCATTCATCTAAGAAGCTATGATGTTCCTGATTTGCTGTTCCCTTTCATGGGAACTATAGACGCTACGTCAATCACGTAATGGGAACCCTCTGCGTATTGCGTCGTGAAGCACTTCTGTATCCAACCAATGAGGAGACGAGACGCCAGAGGCGGGTGACGTCACGGACCAGGAAACTATAAAGCATACCCAGAACAAAGAACGCTAGCTTCTGTTGTCTTCACCAAGCGCTCTCTGTATCTTGTATGTCTTATTTGGTGTTGTTTGTCCTGTTATATCTTACACAGTGATCTCTTCGTCTGAGGACAAGAGTTTCAAAGCACGATAAGACAAAATATATATAATGGCGGAAAAGTCTGTGCGGCAATTCACAAGGTGTGTGCATCCTTGCACTCGATTCATCTCGGGTGGGGACACACACGAGATGTGTGTAATGTGTATGGGAGTTGAGCATGCACAGGCAGCTCTCGAGGGAGGTGTCTGTGTACACTGTGAACTGTTCACTCTCAGAGTGCTGCGATCGCGCCGGGCGTTCTTCGAGGAGGGCGCCGCGGCGAGTGTTCCCCGCGGATCGGGTCCCGCTGTTGCCGAGGCACAGCGGAAGCTGCATTCGTGGGGATCACAGATGGATCTGACAGAGGGGGGAGAGACGGGCCCAGCCTTATCGCTCCCCTTACCTGTCAGACCCAGTGTCTCTCCTTTGGTGGCGGAAGCACGCGCTGCGGTTTCTTCCCCCCGGAGGGAGACACCGACGCTCAACATATCTTCCTCCGAGGAGGTTCACGTGGTGAGTGTCGAGACTGGAGATGAGGACCCACCATCCTCATCTCCAGCCTATGAGGAGCTGCTGGAGGTAGTGACTAGGGCAGTCGACAAGCTAAGAATAGACTGGCCTGCGGAGAGAAGCGACAATAAACCCAAAAGTAAACTTGATGCACATTTCTCCCCGCACGGTCACTACCCCAGCGTCGGGGTCTGCCGTTCTTTCCCGACCTCCACACCGAGGTGTCGAGGTCGTGGAATAGACCTGTGCAATACCGTGTTTACAGCCCCCAAACATCAACATATAGCAATATTATGGGGCTGAAACACCACGGCTATGGGGCGATGTCTCAGGTTGAAGAGACGCTCGCGAGCTATCTCTCGCCCGAGTCTGCATTGTCCCTCAAGACCCCGACACTGCCCACTAAGCCTCTAAAGACAACATCGGGCTTGGTGGGCAAGGCATATTCGGCAGCAGGTCAGGCTGCAGCATGCTTGCACACAATGTCAATACTGCAAGCATATCAGGCTGACCTGCTGGGGGAGATAGATGATAGCGGGGAAGCGATGTTCGAAACGATACAAGAACTCAGAAAGGCCACAGATCTAGCTCTTCGGGCCACCAAGGAGACGGCCAAGTCAATGGCCACGGAGAAGCATCTGTGGCTTAACCTCTCCGATATAAAGGAGAGGGATAAGAACGTCCTCGTGGATGCGCCGCTGTCTCCTGTGGGCCTGTTCGGCGATGCAGTTTCATCTGTCGTCGACAGGTTCCAGGAGACACGTAAACAGTCAGCGGCCTTCCAGAGATTCCTTCCCCGCCGCATCCATCCCCCCGAGGCTGCTGAGCAGGAGCAGCCTCGGCCGACAGCCAGCTCCTCGGCGCACAGAGTGCAGCAGAAAGCCAGCGTGACCACTCGTGCTCCCCCGCAGAAAGCTTGGGGACCGGGACGGTCAGCGCAGGCGAAGCCTTCTGGGGGTAGGGTGGATCTGAGGACCGTCATTATCTCCCGGAAGGCTTCAAAGAACAAGTCCTGACACCAGTCGTCCAGGACTCATGAGGGCAGGCCCCTCCGGAGGGGTTCGGGTGTTAAAAAACTTGATATCCGTTCCCCTTCGGCGCCCTCAGGGGGCCGTTCTGCCAACCCTGCCACCCAGTGTGCGTCAGGGCGCAGCGGTCTCCACCGATCCTCCGAGGAGGGTCGGTTTGCGCTTGATTCGTCTGTCCACCGTTGCGCCGCGTCAGACAGACGAGCCAAGTGCTCAAAAAACACCAGAGACCAGTCTCGAGAGACTGGTTCCCTTAGTAGAATTTATGGAAGAACGGAAACGTCTCCCGAACATTTCGAAATGGGTGCTGCTCATGATAGAACAGGGTTACATAATACAGTTCGGTTCTCGACCGCCCAGGTTCAGCGGGGTCCTTCCCACAGTGGTGACCCCAGAGCAGTCTCTGGTTATGGAACAAGAGGTTATGACGCTTTTGCAAAAAGGAGCTATAGAAAGGGTTCCTCCTCCCAGCAAAATGTCAGGCTTCTACAGCCGCTACTTCATTGTTCCAAAGAAGGATGGAGGTTGCGTCCGATCATAGATTTACGTGTGTCAAATCCATCTGTACGAAAGTTGAAGTTCAAAATGCTTGCACTCAAACAGATTATCCCACAAATCAGGTCCGAGAACTGGTTTGTGGCGATAGACCTGAAAGACGCATACTTTCATGTATCCATCCATCCTTCTCACAGGAAGTTCCTCAGGTTTGCTTTCGGGGGCGAAGCTTACCAATACAGGGTTCTTCCTTTCGGCCTATCACTATCACCCCGCACGTTCACGAAGTGCGTGGATGCAGCTCTGGCTCCGTTGAGACTCCAGGGCATCCGCGTACTGAACTATATCGACGACTGGTTGATACTAGCTCAAACAGAACAGTTGGCAGTTCAACATCGAGATGTTGTTCTGTCGCACATGAAAAGGCTTGGGCTGAGGCTCAATGCCAAAAAGAGTGTGCTGGTTCCAAGTCAAATCGCCAACTATTTAGGGGTAGTTTGGGATTCCACTACGATGCAGGCACGTCTGTCTCCTGCTCGTGTGAGTTCCATTCTCTGAGCCGTGAATGGGGTGAAGTTCGGCCAGTCACTCACTGTAAAACAGTTTCAGAGACTGTTGGGTCTGATGGCAGCTGCGTCCAACGTGATTACTATTGGCCTTCTGCACATGAGACCCTTACAGTGGTGGCTCAGGACAAAGGGGTTTTCTCCGAGGGGAAATCCTTTTCGCATGATCAAAGTCACACGACGATGCCTTCGTGCTCTGGTCATGTGGAAAAAGCCTTGGTTCCTGTCCCAGGGACCCGTGTTGGGAACTTCTCGTCGTCGCGTAATGCTTACTTTCGGCCGAGTAAGTAAAAAAAAATTTCGGCCGAGCTCAAGTTGACCTGTTTGCTAAAGAGGAGTCAACCCAGTGCCCTCTGTGGTATTCTCTGATGCACCCAGCACCTCTAGGGCTGGATGCCATGCTACAGACGTGGCCGAGGCTGCTTCTGTATGCATTTCCCCCGGTCCCACTGCTCCCGGGAGTTCTGGAAAAAGTACGCCAGGAAGGGGTCAGCCTAATACTGGTGGCCCCGTACTGGCCGACCAGGATATGGTTTTCGGATCTAATATCCCTACTACACGGCTCTCCTATGGAGCTTCCTCTCAGACAGGATCTCCTGTCTGTATGATTCTTCATCCCCGTCCAGAACTATGGAGGCTGTGGGCCTGGCCTCTGAGGAGGCAAAGCTCATAGACTCCGGTCTCCCAACCGAGGTTGTGGAGACCATCCTTCAATCCAGAGCTCCCTCCATAAGGAAGCTGTATATGTACAAATGAAAGCTGTTCTCTACATGTAGTCAACGTAATATGGACCCTGTCCAGTCTCCTATCAGCTTTGAAAGTGAAAGTGAAAGTGAAAGTGAAAGTGAAGTGACATGTGGCCAAGTATGGTGACCCATACTAGGAATTTGTGCTCTGCATTTAACCCATCCAAGTGCACACACACAGCAGTGAACACACACACCGTGAACACACACCCGGAGCAGTGGGCAGCCATTGCTGCGGCGCCCGGGGAGCAGTTGGGGGTACGGTGCCTTGCTCAAGGGTCTCACCTCAGTCGTGGTATTGAGGGTGGGGAGAGCGCTGGACATTCACTCCCCTCACCGACAATCCCTGCCGGACCTGAGACTCGAACCCATGACCTTTGGGTTACAAGTCCGACTCTCTATCCATTAGGCCACGACTGCCCCCAATTGTGCTTCAATTCCTTCAAGAAAAATTTTCAGAAGGTCTATCTCCCAGAAGGTCGAGACCCCCTAGTCATACGCTTCCTTCGTGGTACACTGAGGCTGAGGCCTCCGGTACGTACAAGAACTCCAGCCTGGGACTTGGCTATAGTGCTACAAGGGTTAGCTGAGGCACCCTTCGAACCACTAGAAGAAGTGTCAGAAAAGTTTCTTACTCTAAAAACCGTATTTCTTCTGGCAATATCATCTCTGAAAAGAATAGGAGATTTACAAGCACTATCGGTTGCCCCTTCATGCTTGGAATTCGCGCCGGGTATGGTTAAGGCTTTCCTGCATACTAGACCTGGCTACGTGCCAAAGGTCCCCACCAACGTCCCGGGTCCTATTGTACTCCAGGCCTTTTGTCCTCCTCCTTTTGAAAATTTGGATCAGGAGAAACGTAATCTGCTTTACCCAGTTAGGGCTTTGGATGCTTACGTCCACAGAGCTGCCCTGTGGCGGAAAACAGACCAGCTGTTTGTATGTTACGGGTCCCCTAAGAAGGGGGGCCCAGCATCTAAGCAGAGGATGAGCAAGTGGGTGGTCGAGGCCATCTCACTTGCCTACGAAGCTTCTGGACAGCCATGTCCTCTAGCTGTCCGTGCTCATTCTACTAGGGGTATGGCCGCTTCTAAAGCATTTATGTCAGGTGTGTCATTAAATGATATATGTGATGCAGCTGGATGGTCATCCCAGCACACATTCATTAGGTTTTATAACCTAGACGTAACTTCTACTCCGGGTTCCTTGGTTCTACAAGATAATAGACAGGGACTTGGCGATACGGCGTAGTTGGGATAGCATTCCTATTACGTCATTGACGTAGCGTCCATAGTTCCCATGAAAGGGAACGTCTCGGGTTACTGATGTAACCCTTGTTCCCTGAATAAGGGAACATCGCGTTGCCGTACCACCTGCATACCTGTGAGCGTCTTGCTTCAGACATATTCCAGAAGCTAGCGTTCTTTGTTCTGGGTATGCTTTATAGTTTCCTGGTCCGTGACGTCACCCGCCTCTGACGTCTCGTCTCCTCATTGGTTGGATACAGAAGTGCTCCACGACGCAATACGCAGAGGGTTCCCATTACGTCATTGACGTATTAAAAGTAATAATTCTTGATAATAATAGTGCAATCAAATTGAATATTATTATTAGATTTAAATATATAATTAAGTCTTTTTTTATTATGTGCTTGATCATTCACTTAGATTGACACCAAAAAATTGCTTGGCATAAAGTCTTTGGCATTTGATGGAGCCTTACCTGGAATAAACAATAGTTCAATGTAAAATTAATCTATGAGTTGGTGTCACTTGTATTTATTTCATTCTGACCATATTTCAAATTGCAACACAAGACCTGTCCTTCACAAAAATAAACCAGTATTTTTTTCTTCTTTTGCCGATCTATGAAAAGCCAATTGTATATGAGCAGCAAATCTTTCTTTTAGAAGTTGCAGCATGCTTGTCTGCGTGACCTTGCAATACACAGTGGATCCATAAAATATGTTTAAGCATTTTTTCTTTCTACAAGACAGGCATTTGTTTTTTTACTGGTAGGCTGAAAGCAGTTTTACCCCTGCTTGTACCATCAGACAGACTCAATCGTACGTAAAAGGTTTTTTTGTGCACTTGCTGATATAATTCAGACTGAGCTTATCTTGCTTACAGCTCAAACCAGGCAAAATTATTGCTAACGCTGGCAATGCAGATGGCCTCCATAAAAGGGCCCCTTTGTCGTGCATTTGTTTGCCATGTTGAGTTGTTGAGCACAACACAGAGACATGGCTGGAAGCATAGCACTTGAGGGCCTTAATAATTCATGCAATGTCATTGTAAAGCGCGGTGTGCACTTGCTACTAAAAAAGAGTGAAGGTCATTTGATTAGAACTCGGCTCCTTGTTACTGCAACAATAATTAAACAATCACATTGATTTTATGTCCACCTGCAGAAGATTCAGCGACCCAGAAACATGCCTGGTTTACAATTACCGCATTTACTTCACTTTACATGCACTAACGTTAACATGCTTTTTTTTTGTTTTGTTTTTTCTTTTTGACCTCTTGGTTTATATAATATAAATAATCCTATTAAATGTCCTGTTCTTCATTTAATCCTGGATAGTTAGTATGATCCAGTTAGCCCTGCTGATAGATGCTGTAACTACACTATTCAGCTCCCATTGAGATAAAAAAATGCTAAAGGATAACTCTCTACGGGTGTTATAGACCACATTGGTGCACAGAACAGAGCTTAATTAACATGAAAGTTTGGAGAAAATGAGTTTGCACATGGATGCATGTTTGTGTGTGTATACGTGGCTTGTCATAAAGCAGTTCATGAAGTAAAAAACTACTTTTTTAAGGTTGTGCAATGTTTTGCCATGCATTAAAAAAGAGTTGGACTGAAATGCACATGGCATTTGGCATTATTTTTAGGTTATGTTTCTGTGTTACATAATGACATAGCTCAAAAATGAAAGATCATCTTTAAGGTATGATCATCTCATTTTACCTCTTTTAAAAAATGAGTGGCATTAACCATTCTAAAACTGCCACAAAACAATGAACACTGATAAGACAATCCAAGAAGAATAATCAATGATGATGTAAAATAATCAAGGATGCATTATGAATTTAAAATACAGTTTCAAAGCCTGGAGATTTTTTCACCCACCCAAGCAATCATGAAAATAAATAATTCTGCAGAATTTGAGCTATAATGTTGAGCATTCTGTATTTAAAAGCTAGTGAAGAAAAACCTTTTCACATTTTTTTTTTTCATTTTTGCACAAACAATCCCTTTTTTTAAAGGGTTAATTCACCCAAAATTGAAAATCATTTACTTACCCTCATGTCATTCCAAACCAGTAAGACTAAAATATTTATTTGTATTCCGAAGATGAATGACAATGAAATCTGAAAGATTTCTGTCCCTCCATTGACAGTCTATGCAACTACCACTTTGATGCTTCAGAAAGTTCTTTAGGAGATTTTAAAACGAATTGTCTTGACTATAACCCTGTTCCCTGAAAAAGTGGAAACGAAATGCTGCACTGAGGTAGTGCTATGGGAACACTTTGTGTGTGACTGGCTGTGAAGAATGTGTAAACACACCAGTGAAATTGGCCTTGAACTTGAACCTCTGACGGTGATGTCATTGGAATGCATGCTCGTCTGAGGGTACAAATAGATGTGCAACAGGTGCCCCTTTCAGGTATCACTTTGTCTGAAGTGACATCTTGCGTAGCAATGGAGTGCAGCATCTCATTCCCATTTTTTCATGGAACAGGGTTATAGTCAAGCAACCAGAGATGTTCCCTTTCAAAAGCTTCTTTCTATGCTGCTTTGAGTTTAGCGCTATGGGAACGAGAATACCAATGCAGCTGCACTGAAGGTGTCTGGAGCCCTCAAGATTGTGTAGTGTGTGTCACAGGCACACGAAATGTCTCAGACATAAGCTTGGGATGTTGACTCAAGGACACGAGAGCCCGGAGTAGCATGAACATCCAAACTTTAAAATATGATTAATGTATGCGGAGAGGACCAGCCTGCCACATCACATACCAGTTGCACGGGGGTGCCTCTTGCCAAGGCTTGGGAGGAAGCAACTCCCCTGGTCCAATGAGCCCTAATTCCTAGAGGCGAAGCTTGACCGTGCACCTGGCATCCCTCACCCAGTGTGACATTATTTGCCTGGTGGCTGCCCCCCTGTTTTGACCCATATAGCAAACAAAGAGTTGCTCTGACTTACGCCACTGGCTAGTGTGGTGGACATAGGTCTGAAGAGCACGGACTGGACACAGTCGGTGAAGTTTCTCTTGCTCCTGCATTGTGCATGGAGGAGGACAGAAGGCTTCAAGACTGACAGGATGTATGGTCGAGAATGGAACCTTAGGCAGGTAGTCAGGATGAGGATGCAAAATAGTGAAAAAATCTAAGCAGGGTGGCGAGGTCTCCAGAGCCTGCAAATCCCCAATTCTCTTTAGTGAAGTAATTGTCATTAGAAAAAACATCTTTAACGTCATAAGCTGACCAGGCGCTGACTCTAGAGGTTTAAAGGGAGTCTCAACCAGCCCCTCGAGGACTATGGCTGAGTCCCACGAGGGGATCCTGACTCTAATGGGAGGCCTTAAATCACCTGGCCCTACGAATGAAGTGGGCGATCACAGGGTGCCTCCCGACTGGCGTCCTGTTAATGAAGGCATGACAAGCCGATATGACGGCCACAAAAAAACCCTGAGAGTGGCAGGGCATGTGCCTGCTGATAGTTGATAAGCTACTCTTAAGTTAAAGTAGTTCAGTTACATTCAAGCTACCCTAATGAAAAAGTAGTTAGCTACACTACAAGTTACTATCAAAAAGTAGCTAGCTACTTTTTTTATAATGACATTGTTAAAGATAATTGAATTTCATTTTGTAAATTATCTGCAGTGTTGGAGAGTGTAGTAAAGTTTGTTGATACGGCAAGAAGGAGGCGGGAACTGGTGAATGTTAAACATAACTTTAATGTATAAAATAAACAAAAACAAAACGAAAGTAAATGCTGGCAGACCCTCACGGACGTCTGCTGGCCACACAACATAAAATCCAGGCCTGGTCCTCTCTCGTCCTTCACTGTCGTCGCTCCTCCTTTTATGCTTCCGGAGCTCCTCCGTGAGAGATTAGAGACCGGTGCAACGCGCAGCTGACGCTTGTTAACACTTGCGTCACCTGCCTCGTGCAGTTCTCTCACGGCTCTCACCCGCCCTGCTCGTCACATACCACCATCGCCCCTCGCAGGCCGGGGGGGTACCCACAAGACTGTGCTCTACTCCCTCCGGGGGCCAGTCTTGGTGGCCGCAGCACCTGAGGGTAAGGACAGACGAGAGAAAAGGAGACGGAAGCACTAGGAGCGACAGACGAGAGAGGGAAGAGAGGAAAAAAATAAAATAAAATTCTTGGTCCGGTTCCCGGACACACTGCCGCCCGGCCCTCAGCCAGCCGAGAGGCTCTTCCTCGCGGTGCCATGCGATGGTACTGGACGCTCGGTGGATGGCTTGATCCTCCTCCGCCCTATGGCAGCCGCCGATGGCTCCTCCGGGTGAGGTCAGCCGGCAGTGAGTCCCCCGTTCCCTGCTCCTCCACTTCATGGTGGACGGTAGCAGGCTCCGGCCCACGGCGAATGGCGGCGACTCCTCCGCTCCCTCTTGGACAGCAGCCACTCCACCTCGACCCAGGAGCACGGCAGGGAGCTCTCCGTCCCACCTGCTGATCAATCGCTCCAGCACCACTGCCTCGGGCAGCCACTCGCAGTCTTCACACTCTCGCGCTGTCCAACCTCCTCAGCACCAGCTCGTTAACACTCACGTCACCGGCCTCGAGCAGTTCTCTCACGGCTCTCGCCCACCCTGCTTGTCACAGGGAGTAGCTAGGTACAAGTAGCGTCACTACTAGATTTATTTTTCAGTAGCTTTTCAGTAGCTCAGCTACTTTTAAAACAGTGTAGCTTTTCCAGTTGCTAACTACTTTTTCCAGCAAGTTGTGGTGTAGCTACTATAAGTTTTGCATTCTGACGAGTTACAAGCCTGTAATGCAGTGAAGCAGTGCAGCGTAGTCCTCTTCTTACGAGATCACAAACTAAGTTTGTTCATTACCAGCATCAATTGTTATATCATGCATCTTGCGGCTTTACAGTCCATCCACCGACAAAAGAATGTCTGATGATTATGTAAAGGACATACATGTGTGGATATTTCACTTGAGTCGACTATGCAAATCAAAGTTTAAAATGCATTCTTCATTGAAGACTTAAAGCACATACAGGAGTTGAATAATAGCCTTTTTAAATGGATAAATTATCCTGCTTTATTGCACTCTATATCAAATGTTTATTGATGTTACATTTGTAGCAATATTGCACTTTGACAGCTAGTTTGAGATATAGGCTATATTTGAGAATTGTGTATCGGATGGTTTACAAAATCAAATGATTAGAACAGCTTTTGCCATTGAAATGACTAGGAAAAAGTGTTCCAATCAACCTGAATTCACCATACTCTTTGAAATCATAACTGCATTGCATTCCCAGGTGAAAAAAGTACACTTCCATAATGTACTTAAAGGGGTGGTTCATTGCGATTTCACTTTTTAAACTTTAGTTAGTGTGTAATGTTGCTGCTTGTGCATAAACAGTATCTGCAAAGTTACAGCACTGAAAGTTCAGTGCAAATGCATTGGCCCTGAACTGTAAGTACGTTTTATTGTTTGTACATGTTTTTTAAATGTATAGTTTTGTCGCTATTTTTTGGTTGCATTAAGGATGTAAACAAAGACCAACGCATTTTTGCTTCGCTAGCCAGTTAGCTAAATTCTATTGCATGCTTCAGTAATCAGGATAAAACCATATATTGAAAGTGACAGCATATCTAAACACTTTGACAAAAATACAAAATGAAATACCATTCATAAACGTCCTTTAAAAGCCGCGATTGCAGAGGTTCTGCTTGACCCTTTTCATCTGGGTCTGAGTCGGGCTCAATTTGATACAGCAATATAGACGCCATTATGTACATTTTCACCGAAGCACATGTAACAACTAATGGTAAGGGGCGTGGCATTTCCGGACGCTTCAGCGAATCACAATACACTGGGCCAGCTAACCAATCTGAGCACATAGCGTATTTTGGAGGGAGTGGTATCATAGAACCAGGAAGTCAAACGAGCCGGTCAAATGACAGCGGTGTAGAATAAAGGTGAAATATATGAAAAATATGGCTTTTTTAAAAAAACACAATCAAGCCTAGAAAAATAAACACTGAACCACCCCTTTAAAGAGCTCTATTTTTGTGCACTAATTTTGTACTTAATATACTAAACATTATACTTTAGTACTGCTTAAGATAATCTTATCCATGAACATGATTTCTGCACAAGTCCCGTCCCGATTCTTTTCTACCAGCTGTAGACATGAAGTCCCTGCATTTAACTCATAATCCAACTATCCCAAAATGTACATGATGTATTCCTGTGCGTATGCATGTCCACATGTTATATTAGCCTAGTTATGATTTTTTGTTATTTAAGGAGAAGCTTAAATGCTTATATCCATATGTGAGAATATACCACTCTTTTAATGTCTTCCAACCCTATCGTATTTGGTCTTAAAATGTTCTTCTTTTTATGCCTTAATGATGTATAACATGTTACTATAAAATGCAATATATTATTTTTACCATCCTTTGGGGTAAAAACTATCAATCTGACACCAGCAAAGAAAACTTTCTCCCGCTAAAGGTTCCTACCTATGATTGGTCATTTCAGAATAGATGGGTATGTGTATATTTGTCCTTAAAGGACACATACACTAGCTCATTTTTGCTCATTCCCTTGAGACGGATACCTTCCTGATTTTCCGGCAACTTTGCTTTCAAGTTAACATTTTTAAACTTCCTGCGAATGACGCAATCTCTGGAAGAAGCCAACCAACACTCCAGCTCCCAAATGCACCGAGAATCCTCGCAAACATGCATCCATTCTTGCTCTGCAACAAAAACGTATGCAAGTATAGTATTTCTATTGATCTTTAGATGCGTTTTAAGCTTATTTGCCCGTTTTAAGGTGATTTGATTTCTCTGCTACAAATAGCAAAGGTTAACTATTTGTAATTTCTCATTCTTTTTTCTCTGTTTCGCTATTTTTCTCCCTTTACTTTTTGTTATTCTCTCTCTCTCACATATATATATATATATATATATATATATTCTTTGCTTAAGTTTAGTTCTATGTATTCATAGTTTCATTTATTAAAATCCATTATATCCACGCTTGATTGTCTCTGTTGTGTGTGACACTCATATTTTCCATTGAGACACAAGATATTCCTGCACACTACCGTTTGGAAAGTAATTCCTGACAATAGAGTGACAGATTTTAAGCACACACAGAGCGGTCTCTGAAGACGAAACCTGAAAGGCACACCTGTTGCACATCTATTTGTAGCTTCTGATGAGCACACATTCCAATGAAATCACTGTCAGAGGTTCAAGTTCAAGGCCAATTTGACTGGCGTGTTTACACACATTCTTCACAGCTGTTCACTCACAAAGTCTTCCCATAGTGCAAAGCGCAGCATAGAGAGAAGCTTTTGAAATGGAACCATTGGTACAAGTGGTCTCTACAATCTGCAATTACGCTTACTATTCTTTTTGGGAAACAGTAAATAGATGTGTTCGACATTAAGCGGCGCTGTGGAGACCAATCGGTGTATGACATCAAAGTATCATGAGAGCAATTAGAGAGCAGACGGCTCTGTATGCTTTCACCAATCGGTCTGTTCAGCACTGCTTCAAGTCGAACACACCTATTATTTTGGCAGTTCTGGTGGTGCACAGATTACACACTTCCCTCTTAAAACTCCTTTCAAACTAGACTGATTTCCTATAGCATTTTGGGAATCTGTTTAAAGCCAATATCAAGAAAATTCACGACCACCTATGGATGTAAGATAATAATGAAGAAATATGCATGAAATTTCTCTCTTGAAGGAAGAAGCTGATCATTTATGGTTGGAAATGATCTTGGCGTTATGAACCACTCATATGATCATTAATTATTCTATTACGAGAAGAATGTGAGGTTGAACATATTGTACAATGACAGCTTGATATTCGTAGCACCATCTGTTTAAGACACTGTCGTCAGTGCTAAGGTCTCATCTCATTAGCCGAGGAAAGCATTCAGCAGTTTCATGACATCATTAATAGTGCAGTAAGCACAGAACTCATGATTGGATCTTACATAAACATATCTTACCTATCTAGACAGGCGCTCTCAGCCTCATAGACTGATTTAACCAGTAAATGCAGGTCAGCTATCTGAACACTCTGTACATCTCACAATTTGTGTAAAAAGTGTTATAAAACAACACTAAACAGAAGAATTCACTAAATGGTTGTTTCTCTTTAGCATTCTGTTTCACCACAATCTGGGTTTTATTTGCTAGCGATTCAGCCTAACTATTGTGATTTATTTATTGTTGTTGAAATAATACAGTAGTACTGCTCTGTGAATATTTAGACTTCTTATAGACGTGTGTTATTAAAAGACTTATAGTGCAATGAACATTGTGAAATTACTGACAAGGTGGTAAGTAGAATTCTATGTAAAGAGATGTTTCACATTTTCTGTTGGTCATAGCAGAAAAAAATTAATTAAATGATGAACAAACAATAGGTATAACAGGACATATACAGACATGAAGTGTAGTCAAGCACACATGAAATCTATAATTGAAATACAGCTGAAAAAAATAGTTAAAACAATAAATATTAGATGGAAAAACTTAATCGAAACTAGAAATGGTGCAGTGGCAACTATATTAAATAAGGCTTAAGGTGAAGCATTAAAATTACAAAAACTAAAACTGAAAGAAAAAAATAGAAATGTTACAAATAAACACAAACTAATAAAAAATACAAAAATGTATAAAAAAAAAAAACACTAAAACTTTAAAGTCAAAATTAAAACTGGAAATTAACCCTCTGGAGTCTGAGGCTGATTTGGGGTCCTGGAAAAGTTTTGACATGCCCTGACATTTGTGCTTTTTTCAGTTGTTCATAAATATATTAATGGAAAAGGTGTCATTACACTGTATTCAGCACGAACTAGGCTACCATAATATGTGAGGAACATGTACGTGTCACAGACACGCCAGGCTCCACAGTCACCCAATCACAGCGCACTCCCTCACCAGAATACTAATCATCCACACCTGTCACTCAACAGCACCATCACCAGCAGCACTACAAAAGACACAGTCACTGTCCGGTCTCGTTAATGCATACTCACCTGTTATGCTTACCTTAAGGACTCCTTTGAAGAATACTCACCTGTCTCCAGCGTTCTCCTTGTCTCCCGTGAGTGTCTCTGTGTCTGGTCTGCTCCTCGTCTGCCTGCCATCCACGATCCCTGAAAACCACAAGACAAGTATCAGCTCAACGATCACATCTGCCACGAACTGCATCAGTCATTACTCACCTGCACTCTGCTCACACTTTCTAGTTGTTCAATAAACTCTGTTATTATTCCATCAGTGTCTCCGTCCCCTTCTGTTTGTAACAGAAGACCGGACCTAACCGTCTGAACAGCCAGAATGAGTGTTCCGGATCCATTCCAAGATCTTGTGGATGCACTTCGTCGCATACTCTCCAGCACTCACACGACAACACAGCCAGCGCACACTTCCGCATTCCCCACCGCTTCTCCTTCACCATCAGCGGTCGCCAGTCCCATGGCCAAACCGGCGCCCTTCTCTGGTTCGGCGGAGGATTGCAACTGATTCCTGCTGCAGTGTTCGCTGGTCCTGGAGATGCAACCGCAAGTCACCAAGTGGATCTGGTAGAGATCTGGTTTGAGCTGTCTGTATCCCACAGACAGCTCAAAAGTGTAGTTTATAATCTCTGAACTCGACGGAAAAGCTCTTCGCTGGGCTAAACCACTCTGGTCGCAGAAAAATCCCATTGTTCAGTCTCTGTCAAGCTTCATTGCTCATTCCAAGGAGGTTTTTGGAAAACCTGCCTGGGATTCATCAGTCGGTGAGAGATTACATCAATTAAAGCAAGGTTTCATGTCTGTGACTGATTATGCTCTCCAGTTTAGAACCCTAGCTGCATCAAGTGGTTGGAACGAACAAGCCCTGATCACCACTTACCGTCAAGGTCTGGACCCCCTAGTGCAGTTGCATCTCGCTGCATACGAGGACTCCATCGGGCTCGAACGGTTTATCCAACTCTCCATCAGATTCGCCACTCGTATGCAGTCGTGTCTCGAAGAGCACCAGGGCCAGTCGTTCTTCCCATCCTTCCTCCGCCATCCAGATTCCGTCAGCTCCCCAGAACCAGCCAAAGACTCAATGCAAGTGGAAAATTCTCGTCTTTCCTCAGCTGAGCAGCAGAGACGGCTGACCCAGAACCTCTGTTTATACTGCGGTCAAGCTGGGCATTACATTGCTGAATGCCCCGCTCGCCCCGAGTGTTATCATGCCTACGTTAAATAAGATGAAACCACTTACCATTGTTGTAAACCTTACTGCTGCCGACTTCTGTCTTCCAGTTAATGCTCTCCTCAACTCTGGGTCAGCCGGGAAGTTCATCTCCGGAGCCCTCTGCCACCAGCATCAGCTCAAAACAACAGCCACGCCGAAAATCTACCAGATCCACTTGGTGATTGGAAGACCTCTAAGACAAGTGCGCTACAGTGTCGGCCCTATTCAACTTCAAATCGGCATTCTTCACGTGGAGGAAATCCATCTGCTGGTTCTGGAGGATTTAACGGCTGACGTGATTTTAGGGCGCCCCTGGTTGGAGCAGCACAACCCCGTCATCTCCTGGAGGACAGGAGAAATCCTGAAGTGGGGTAACCAATGTTTTAATGACTGTTTTCCTGAGTTTCCTGTTCCAAGTTCTCCACGTTCTGAGGAAGTCCAAGTCTGCGCTACATCTGTTGAAAGCCCTCTCGAAAATCGTTCAACAGACATCCCTAAATGTTACTCCCACTTCAGCGATGTCTTCTGTCCCAAGAAGGCCTCCATGCTGCCTCCACACCGGCCATGGGACTGCGCCATAGATCTGATTCCCGGTGAGCCAGTGCCCAGAGGGAAAATCTATTCCCTCTCCATCCCGGAGGAGAAGGCCATGGAGGACTATATCCACGAAGCTCTGTCTCAAGGCTACATTCGTCCGTCTACTTCCCCTGCTGCTTCCAGCTTCTTTTTTGTGGCGAAGAAGGACGGAGGCTTGCTGCCCTGTATAGATTATAGAGCTTTAAACAAAATCACTGTCAAATTCAGATACCCACTTCCTCTCGTCCCATCAGCGCTGGAACATCTCCGAGGTGCCACTGTGTTCACCAAGTTGGACCTCCGCAGCGCGTACAACCTCATCCGAATACGTGAGGGGGACGAATGGAAGACTGCTTTTGTGACCCCTACCGGCCAAGAAACCGGCCAAGAAATGCCTCTTCCACCAGCCCTCAGTGCAGTTCCTTGGTTACAACATCGATCACAGTGGCATCCGGATGGACGAAAGGAAGGTCTCCGCAATCAAGGACTGGCCCATCCCCACATCCGTAAAATAACTGCAAAGATTCCTGGGTTTTGCTAATTTCTATAGAAGATTCATCCAAGGCTACAGTATCATCACCACCCCTCTCACGAACCTGTTGCGCAGTAAGCCCAAGTCTCTGGCCTGGACCCCAGCCGCCACTCAAGCCTTCGACTCCCTGAAGGAAGCTTTCACCTCCGCTCCCCTCCTGGTCCATCCCGACCCCAACACACCATTCATCGTCGAGGTTGATGCTTCCACCACAGGAGTGGGAGCGGTCCTCTCACAGCAGCAGGGGAATCCCAGTAGACTCCATCCGTGTGCCTTCTTCTCCCGCAAACTCAACCCGGCGGAGGTCAATTATGACATCGGGAACAGGGAGCTTCTTGCCATCAAGCTTGCCCTGGAGGAGTGGAGGCATTGGCTCGAAGGAGCCCAACATCCGTTTGTGGTTCTTACAGACCATAAGAACCTGGAGTATCTACGGGACGCCAAGAGGTTAAATCCACGTCAAGCGAGATGGGCTCTTTTCTTCACCAGATTCAATTTCACGGTCTCCTATCGACCAGGATCAAAGAACGTAAAAGCTGATGCTCTTTCCCGCATTCATGGACCTGATGAAAGTACCGAAGACCCAGAGCCTATACTCCCTGACAAACTCTTTGTGAATCCTATCGTCTGGTCTGAAGAGACACTGCCCGAGTCCAATGCCTCCACCAACACCCCGCCCGGCACGGCGCACTCCCCTCATCCACGCATCACACATGTCACTGGGCACTGGCCACCCAGGGGTCAATGAAACCCTCTCGTTGTTAAAACAACACTTCTGGTGGCCGAACATGGCAGCTGACGTCAGGAGGTACGTGCAAGGGTGCAGGGAATGTGCCATCTCGAAAAGCCCACACCATCTTCCCTCCGGGAAATTACAACCTTTGCCCATTCCCAATCGCCCCTGGTCACACCTAGGAATGGATTTCATCACGGACCTTCCAGTCTCCGACGGATGCACCTGTGTCATGGTGGTGGTGGATCGATTTTCAAAGTCATGTCGTCTGATTCCCCTGCGAGGACTTCCCACAGCAATGGAAACTGCTGAAATAATGTTCAACTGTGTTTTCAGATACTATGGACTTCCCGAAGATATTGTATCTGACCTTGGACCACAGTTCACCTCACGAGTCTGGAAGTCGTTCTTCAAGCTCCTAGGTGTGACCGTAAGCCTTTCCTCCGGCTACCATCCCCAAACGAACAACCCCGTCACCTACCAGCTACAACTTCCCCCTGAATACAAGATTCACCCAATGTTCCATGTTTCTCTGCTAAAACCTCACCATCCTTCTGTTACTCTCCCCACATAGCCTGGCGATCCCGAGGAACCCCCCCCCTTCCTCTTATCGTGGATGACGGAGCAGCATACCTGGTTCGAGACATCTTGGACTCCCGGCGCCTTGGTGGTAACCTGGAGTACCTGGTGGACTGGGAGGCGTACGGTCCCGAAGAACGGTGTTAAGACCCTAAGGTACTTTGTCTGTTTTCATTTGTCATTGTCTGTGTATACTCTCTTTCTCTGTGTATAGCTGTGTTTGTGTTCCAGGTGGGCGTGGTTTCCATTTACCGTTCGGGAAACACAGATTGGTCCAGCTAAACACCTGACCTATACTTAAGGACCGCCTCAAACACTCAGCTTTTGCCTCGTGCCTCTTTGACTTTGTGCTATCGCCATCGTTCTTCGCTTCCATTGACTTTTGATTATACTGTTGGTTTCGTCATCGTTTGTTTGAGAGTGTCGTGCCAGAGAGATTGTGAGTGTATAAGGAGATTGTGAGTGTTTGTTTATTGTTGATATTGTTGATTACCCGGCTTATTTGAACTCTGCCTATTTGACTACGCTATTGAATTCCGAATCTGATTTGTTTGCCTAAAACCCTATATTATACTGCTGTAAAAACTCTTGTAAATATTATTTTCACTTTAAGGGAGGTAGGGGGTTTGACGCCAATTTATCTGTATCTTAATTTCACTTTGTTTATGGTTAAGGGAGATAGGTAAGTTAAGTTGTATTTTGTTTTCTTAATTTTTTTGGTAAGGTAATTTAGTTTCTAAAAGAAGATTGTTTTTGTTTATTATTTTGGCCGTGTCTGCCCCTG
>RJVU01059915.1:7443456-7506833 GCA_003731715.1 Anabarilius grahami
TGACACGCCAGGCTCCACAGTCACCCAATCACAGCGCACTCCCTCACCAGAATACTAATCATCCACACCTGTCACTCATCAGCACCATCACCAGCAGCACCAGCAGCACTACAAAAGACACAGCAGCACTCACAGTCACTGTCCAAACTCACCTGTTATGCTTACCTTAAGGACTCCTTTGAAGAATACTCACCTGTCTCCAGCGTTCTCCTCATCTCCCAGTGTTCTCCTCGTCTCCCGTGAGTGTCTCTGTGTCTGGTCTGCTCCTCGTCTGCCTGCCATCCATGATCCCTGGAAACCACAAGACAAGTATCAGCTCAACGATCACATCTGCCACGAACTGCATCAGTCATTACTCACCTGCACTCTGCTCACGCTTTCTCATTGTTCAATAAACTCTGTTATTATTCCATCAGTGTCTCCGTCCCCTTCTGTTTGTAACAGTATGTACATGTTTGTATTTTTGAAGGAATAAAGTTTATGCATGGTTATTGAAAAAACAAAAAACTTAAGTCACTGAAATAAGGGCAAAAAAACAAATATTAAATGTGTTCACAAGACTTCTGGGTATTCGAGGTTTCAGAATAGAATTTTTGCTTCAGAATGATGTAAACATTATCCTGCCTACTTGTTCATATAAAACAATATATTGATTAAAATTTTGTAAGACACATTTTGTCAAAACACACAGAATGCATGGAGGTGTGAATCTTCATGAATAATGCTCTGATTCATACCTGAGAAGACCCACATAATGACCTGCATAATGACCCGCATAATGAGCCCTTTCAGTCAGGTAGGCTATGTGAATAAACCCTCTGTGAGCATGCTGTTAACAGGATCATATTAGCTGTATTTACCGCTATGGAATTTCATATAGGCTTTTAGCTTAAAGGCATGCACATTTGGAGAAATATTGATGGATTCTCATATGTTTATGTCAATTTTCTATACAGAAGAGTAATATTTATTCTATATTTATTGTCATCACTATGAGCGCTGGATACTCTGAAGTACTGTGTTTTCAATTCATACTTGCAGGGCACTCTGTGCACATTTAGTCCACAAATGACTCGTGATGAAGAACAAGCATACCATGTGACATTCCAGGAACTAACAGAGGCTTCCAGAGATCGCTATAACCATGGCTATAACATGCAGATAGACACTTTTGAAGATAATAAATACATGATTGCGACGATGTATAGCCTCAGAATTTGCGTCTGAATAGCGCTCGCTCCATGGGCGTGGGCGAATTAGTGGATAATGAGCTGACTCACGGACGTCTGACATGTCTCTCTTTTCATACAGATTACATAAACAGAGATTTTTTGTTTTCGATTCGACTTACAAGATTTAAAACCTGACATTTCAACGTTTCTTTAGACATATGTCTAATTTTTGTGTGATTAGTATTCACTAAGTTACAGTTAATTTTCTGAGAACTATCAGATTGGACTTCGTTCAGAGGGAGACGACAGATCACGCATCATGTTAGTTTTCTTTATTTTGTAAAAAGCACACCATGAGTGTACACAAATAAAAGAAGACATTCTATAGTTTCAATTGATATATTACTTCTGTCTCTATGACAAAAAATTGAGTATTTTAAGTCTGCAAAACACGCTGGCATGTTTCCCGACTCCAGAGGGTTAAAAGCTAAATCAAAATATAAATAAATACTCTTTTTAAACATTCCTATTGAACTATTTATTTCGGTTCATAATTTGTGGTAGTCAAAAACAGAATGTAAATAAATTCAGGTTAACTAGGATATTAATAAGGATAAGAAGTTTGTGAACCCTTTGAAAATATCTGGTTTTGGGCAAATGTGAGACATGTCTCAATATATATATATTTTTTTTTCTTTGGCAGCAGAGGTTTCCTATGTGTTCTCCTTTCATGAATACCATTTTTTGTTTAGTGGTTCTCTGGTAGTGGACACATGGACAAAGCTTTTTGGAGGTCTTTTGCTGATATCTTTGGGTTCTTTCTCTCCTCTTTCAGGATTTCCTGTTGTGTTCTTAGAGTGATATTTGCAGGATGTCCACTCCTAGAGTGAGTCGCAACAGTCCAGAATCTTATAGTTTAGTGATGAAACACCCAGGTTATTAGCAGTGATTTTGTAGTCTTTTCCAACTTTGTTCATCTCTGATGCATTTTCAAAGCTTTTGGGATCCAGTCTTTCTAGAGAAGAACAGATTTTTTCAACTTTGTGTGCCTCTATTTAAAGGGCACACTCTTAAATATAACGGTTTCAAAAGGCGAGCTTATCTCTCACCCGACGCTGCATCATCCCTCAAGGTGGGTCAGGCTGGTGCATGCATGCACAGTATGGGCATCATGCATGCATACCAGGCCGACCTTCTAAAAGATCTAGATGACACCGAGGAGGTCTGGCTCAATGATAATAAAGAGCAACAGACTTGTCTCTCCAGGCCACTAAGGAGATGGTCCGTGCTGCACCATGGCAGCATTAGTGGCTACGGAGAGGCGTATGTGGCTGAACTTTTCGGGCATTGGTAAAGCTTCCTCATCGATGCCCCGCTTTTGCCCTCGGGCCTCTTTGGCGACACCATAAATACTGACGTCAAGAGGTTTCAGAAGATAAAGCGACAGTCAGCCGCATTCAAACAATTCATCCCCCACTGTCGTTCTAGATCTTGTAGGGCTGCTGCCAGGGAAAAGCCTAGGGGTCGAAGCAACACTCTCAACTGAACTCTTCTAAGCTGAAGGCAGATCTGAGAACTGTTATTCAGGCAAGGAAGGCTTTGGGAAAGAGGTCCTGACACTATGTGCAGGCCTCTGAGGGTGGTCCCCCCTGTGGTGGAGTGACAGCACTTCACTCCTCTGCGGAGCCCTCAGGAAATCGATGTTTACTTCCACTGCCTCGTGCGCTTCAGTACGCATCGGTTTCCAGCAAATGCAAATCGCAGTTTCTGCTTCAAAGTCATTTCGTCCCTGTTGAGTTTGCTCCCTCAGATGAGGCCTGTAGAAAATTTTGTTTGGTTTTCTCCTGCCGGCCAGCCGCTTCAGGGCACCAAGTTTATTTTACACACAACACTCGAGAGACTGATTCCCTTAGTAGAGTATTTTTGAAGCTCTTCACAATATATTTCAGTGGGTTCTGCTTAAGGTGGAAAGAGGTTACAGAATTAAATTCAAGTACCATCCGCCGAAGTTCAGTAGGGTGGTGTCAACCCTGAGCAGGGTCGGGTGATGGAGCTGTAAATTCAATCCCGAGGGAGAGGGAGGCCAGGTTCTACAGCTTGTACTTCATAGTTCCCAGGAAGGATGGTGGACTGTGTCCCATTATAGATCTCAGGGTATTGAATTATTCTCTGAGGAGATTCAGGTTCAAGATGTTAACTATCCCTATCATCGTGAGTCAAATCAGGTCCGAGGACTGGTTTGTCACAATAGATCTCAAGGATGCGTATTTCCATATATCCATCTTTCCTCAACACAGGAAATTCCTGAGGTTTGCTTTCGGGGGAAAAGCATACAATACCTATCTTCCGTTCAGCCTAGCATTATTCCCTTGCACCTTCATGAAGTGTATGGATGCAGCTCTGGCTCTGCTGAGACTCCGGGACATTTGTATACTCAATTATATTGACGACTTGCTCAATCTAGCTCAGTCAGAAGAGATGGCAGTTCAGCATCAAGTTCTTCGCCATATAAGGTGCTTGGGGTTAAGACTCATGTCAAGGAAAACTCAAGGTCTCCCCAGCAGAGAATTACATTTCTGGGGGTAGTGTGGGACTCAATGACAATGCAGGCATAGCTGTCTCCTGCTCATATAGAGACTATCTTGACTACAGTCTCCAACATCAAGCTAGGCCAAGCCATCACTGTCAAACACTTTCAGAGAGTGCTTGGGCTTCTGGCAGCAGCATCCAACATAATACCTTTTGGCCTGCTGTACATGAGCCCCCTACAGTGGCAGAACCAGGGGCATCTGCCAGGAGGGGGTCAGTTTAATCCTAGCCCTGCTATCAGGGGTCTAGGCCTGAAGGGTCAAGAGGTCTGTGATGTTGCTGGCTGGGCCTCCCCACACACTTTCATAAGATTCTATAGCTTGGATCTGCTCTCCATGTCAGGTTCTCAAGTCCTCTCATCCTGAGCTGTGCCTGACAAGTGTAGCATCTGGACAAATCAGACACACGATTATTCATTATATTTAACAACTGCAACACAGAGACAGAATAGGTGTCCTGTTCCTATTTTATTGCTGTCAGGAATGTGCAGAGAAGATAGTGACTCTGACCACATGAGAAATGTATAAACGTCTATCCAATTTTCCCCTTTCATGATTTTCCTTTTATAGGGTTTATTCAATGTATTAATTCTCTCTTTTGAACTGTTTTGGTTTTAATGTTTCAAAGTTGCAAATTTATAGTTAACTAAAATCACATGGGTAGCATGTTTAGTATCTACGGACTCCAACTTTCGTTTCCTGTTAGGTAATTTATGTTACATGTTACTAACTCTGTGACACATTAGTATTATAAGAATCTAGAAGGTTATTCTCTCAAACATTCAATCCAATGTTTTATGCTAATATCTTGCTACAGAACAGAGACTCGTAAAAGTTTCCCTCTGAGGGTAAAACTCTTTATTGGCTCAGTCACCCAAAGAGGGTGTGACATCTTCACCCTTTAAAATCACTGATCACAAGATCAAACTCTCTCTTCTTCTCTTTTACTGAGAAATGCTGATGTGAAGATGATGCTAAGAAGCTAGAAGCTTCTAAGGAACCCCAAGCTTGTGCCAGGCTCCGGCCTAGACCTTCCATTTACCAAAGATCCTCTGAATCCAACTGGTTCTCTTTCATCACGACAATATCAGCAAAGATTCAACGGGAGCCTCCACAAATTGCGTTAAGTATCTTTACCCCATTTAAAGAAGGGCCTGTTAAAACTAAACTGATGGTTTGCTCAAGGCTGTTGATCGGCTGAATTTCAAACAATGCTGTAACTTCTTGCTTTCCTGTATTCTGCTTCAGCTCTCTCTTTCTCTTGATAAACTGTATGCATGTATGTGTGTGAATGTTAGAGTAGTTAAGTGTTTAGTCTAGTTAATAAAGTCTTGTTCATGCCTCACGTAAAGTTGTCTGCGTTTCATGCTCATTTACTGGAGTCCCTATTCATGCAGATTCTGACTACATGCTCTGAGTAGTACTGTACATAAGATTGTTATTTCCCATAACCTGGAAATGAACATTTCTTAGAATTAATAAGCAATTAACACTGAATGTTTATTGGCCAAACAGGTTAATTGATTGTAATATTATTTTATTACATTAAGTTAATTTTATTAGCTGATCCAAATATTTATAATTAATTATAATTAGTTATGATTAATTATCATATTTATTTTGAGCTAATTTGCTACACAAGTTTCACACCAGGTGAGGCACTAGTCAGTGTGGTGCAGTGGGTATTTTGTTCCCCAAAGTGTCGTCTTCAACGCAGCACGAGTTCCCTCGAAAGGGAGCGTCTCAGGTTGCATCCCTTTGCCAAAACTCCTGAGTGCCTAAGAACAACTTGCTTTGACCTATCAGAAAATAACACTGTTCTGTGCCGGCTCCCCTTTGTAGCTTCCGTGTACGCCATCACATGTGACGTCATGACGCAACACCAATCGAGATTGGACTAGTTCCACACGTGCTTCATACGCTATCACACTGGAGACGTTCCCCAAAGTGTCGTCTTGTTCTCTTCTCAGGGAACATGGGTTACAGTTGTAACCGAGATGTTTTTTCTCAGTGATGCCATAGAAGAACCATTTTGGGTTCCCCAAAATAACTTTTGATTTTGAAAGGATTCACAAACTTATACTTGCCACTGTATATTATAATTGTACAAATATTTTTATACAACAGTTCTTTCTGGTTCTCAAATCTGATTGGCTGAGAGGTCTTTTCAGCCATGCAATAATCTACCAGTATCACAGTTTGAATCACTCGGCTTTCATTCTCATGGCGGACGAGCAAACCATATTTTTTACAGATACTACTATGGTGTCACAGAATGTTGTTTTAAGAGTTTTTTGTTTGTTTTTTTTAGGTGAGAATGTAGTTGTTTAGACCTCAAATATGCAATTTATGTCAACATAACGCTATTTGAAAATTTGTTTAGACTTTTGGAGATGTGAGCTCCAGGCCGTTCAGCGGCCATTCAGCGCTCATGTACCCGGCCGAGAACTGCTTCATCTCAGCCATTTCTTTGGGAATTTGCAGCTGGCTCTCATGTAGATAGTGTTTAAACATGAGGTTTTAGTTTTGGGTATATCAAACGGTCAATCTTTGGTCTTATTAATCTATTACTTGTTCCAGAGCTAATCGATTTGGCTTAAGGGCTATATTAAGTTTCATAACTTATGAAGTTACATTGAACTTAAATCCTGTACTAACTAAAGCGCTTCTTATGTACGGTTGACTGGACTGTTTGCATGTGTTTATTTCCTATTGTACAAACTTCTTATACTGTTATGATGGCTATTGTTCATTTAAATATTATTGTTCAATAAATAATATTTTATGTAAATAACATGCTGTATTTGGTATTGAGAAAGGGTCCGTTAGTGATTTTGGGTTTGACTTCAGTGAAAGTTACTTTAATACGCCATTTTAGATGGCAGTAAAGACTGTCTTTATGAGTGAGTCAGTCGCAAAGACTTATATTGAAAGGGACTGAAGGTTGTAAACAAGGACGTTATTTTCACTATAAACAACATATTATAAGATGCAACTGACATGCATTGACTAGCGCTGTCATGGGAAATCCCCTTAAATGTTAAAAGGACAAAGATATCGCTTACCTCAGTGGACATTCAAACTGATTTTGTGATTATGAATATAAGATTGACCTGAAGAATATCAGCTACATACAGGTAATGCACTTGCTTAGTCGATCTCTCTCTCATAATAATCTACTCTACATAATACAATAAGCTTCAATGAAGTAACGAAGGAACACTGAGTTGCTTCATTGAAGCTTATTGTACTATTGTAGTTCTAAAGTGATGTTTTAGAATTAGTAATTGAGGCTTGGCCACAACTGTCAATTTGAGATTTGAATCTGTGGCGGAAGGAAGTAGTTCCTCACAAAAGAGGGTTTTATGTTGCTTCTTATTTATTTACACACTTGTGTCATCGAACTGTTGTATGAATGCAATATCACACTCATAGCCATGCGATATGGCTCTGTATCAGCATGGCTGTGATTACCTACGGCTGAATCACAGCTGGGCTTATAGAGCGATATCACACGGCTACTCTGTGATATTGCTTATGTATGTACAATCCATCAATCAGTCAAGTAATTCAGAAAAGCTTGCCTTTATCAAAAGTCTTTGTTTTTATGGATGGTGGACCATGGATAATCCACTAGCGGATCGATTGTATCGATTGTATGCTAAAAATGTTTAGTGTTTAGCAGTTTTTGGTGGGCATAGTGCCTGCTTTGTGTGATTACTTTAGTGAATCTGGTTTGAAAACAACACAGACAGCATGTGTGCAAATAAACAATGTTATCAGCGCACACAATTCTTCCCACCTCAGGAATCATTTTAATAGTCCAAATGCCCCCCTTTCTCTTTTACACATGCTGGATGAATTAAAATGTTAAGATTTCATAACACTTACTATTACACCAGGATATTAAACTTTGCATTAACGATTGCTAAAGTGGCCATTATATAGGCACACTCTTTAAAGTGCTTTAAAGGCTACAGAATGGAATTAATCATTATTCATGTCTCTATAGAAAATCTGCATAGATTATGCACATGCAAGTTTTCTTCTTATATGCATATGGTTTGCACTCAAGAAGCAATTTTCTTAAATGCAAACCATCAAATCATTGTACAAAAGGTAACCATGGCAAAATTCCATGAATATATTTATTCACCTTGGCATATGTTGCCCTAGGCTACATTATATAATGTGTCAACACAAGGGCTGATAATGGTTATTACATGAATTAGGGTAAACAAACAGCTGAAATTGTCAAAAAAAAAAAAAAAAGTGTTTGCAAAAAATTTCTCCCCCAAAGCTCATTTTGCTTCAGTTTCATATGAAACACAAATAATGAGCATGATAATTTAAAATGCTTCTGACTTCAGCTAGTGAAGGATGGATAGACTATGCAGAATGCTGCAAAAACAAAGAACAGAAATTTTCAATTAGTCTGTAGTGCTGTGCCTTTCAAAGAATTTGAATGGGATGCAAATGAAAAAAGAAATGCAAACCATATCATGCAGGAAGTAATGAATAATCTATTATTGCTTGTGTTTAAGGTCTGATCTCCAGGTAAGTATTTCAGAAACAAAGAAAACAAATCTAAAAATTCAAAACATGTCAGGTCTATCACAACCTGAAATTTACATAGAGCTTGATTCAAAAGCAGCGTTGAGTGTCAAAATCACACATTCACAACATAATTTCCATGTAGTCAAATCCACTTTAATTCTCAGTATAATCCACAAGAGGAGCTCAGCCTCAAGTGATCAGATTATGCTGATTATAAATTAGTTGGTGCTCTGAATGGGCTTTTTCCGACATTAAAATAGTTCCTGTCACAGTTTAAAATGTAGAGACAACTATAGTAAACCACATGTTAGATTGGATAGGTTGGGTGGAAATGTATATAAGAGATTTAAAGAGATTGAGAGAAACAGATGTTAGTACATCACAGATCCAAACACGTTTCAAACATATCTCAAACTTTTCATAAAGCATGATTTCAATCTTGCATGAAATTGAAGATTCACTACAGAGTGATTTTCCCAAGCAAATTACTGTTATATGTGAAATTTCCATTTCACCTATGACACATTCAAAAAATATCTAAAGTGAAACTGATATAAAGTATATGATTTTTTATGCCTTAGGTCAAATATCTGCATTACTCCCAATAAGCATTGACCTCATAGCTTTACTTTCAATAGTAATGCCTAGTACCTCAGCGAAATGATGGATGTACCATTCACTCAGAATAGACTCTTATCTGAAGGGACCCTCAGTAATGACAAAGGACCAGGAAACTAACATAGGGACCTCTGAGTGGAACCATAATTTAGCAAGAAAGCAAGTTTAATTTAGCACTGTTGCACATAACATCTAAATAAAGAATATGGTGGGCAATAGTGACGTGACATATCTGTTTACTGTTTGAGCAGCTGGTTATAAGAGAATTTAAAATGGAACTCCCGAAAGACATGATGGGTGAGTGCTGTTTGAATTCATTTCAAGGAAACGAGGCTTAAATAACCACTGTCCAACCTAAATATGTTACTCTAACCCTATAGGGCTGGAGTATACTTATTCCTAATACAACTCTAACCTAATGAAGCTTTGTTCGGCATTGTAATCAGCAAGAAAATTATAGTTAAAGGTTTTTAAATATATATACATAAAGGTTTTAACATATAAATATATGTTTCAGAACTCACTGGGGTTTTGCTCTCTGAGTACCCCTGAAATATTGCTGATCAATATGCTTCCTCAAATGAGCATATTAATATTGTATTTCAAAAAAGTATCATTCTCTCTCTCAAGATTCTCTCTCATTTTCGATACTGTGCCCTAAGAAAAAAAAAAATCTATCTTCAGAAGAGTCCACCATCACCATCTCACAAAAGGCGCCCAACTTCAGTATGCCAATAAAGAGAAATTTTTTCCCCATTAATTTATATAATTTAAATTTCAGATGGTCCAAGGACTATCAAGTCAACTGTGTCATTTAATTATGGCCGTTTGAAATGAGTTTCCTCTTTTCTTTAAAGTTTTTGAGCTGTGATAAGAGCTAGCTCATCACATTACATTCTGCTGTTGCGATACCCATTTCAGCAGCTCACTCAGTCTAATTGTTCAGATGATAATTCAGCCTGACATCCCAGGCCGTACAGAGCAAAGAGCAGTGGAGGTAGACCAGGCACATTTTTGACAGTTTATTCATTTAAACTTGCTTGTGTGCATCAGTCGTGCACACAGACAATATTGGACAAATATTGGACTTGTTTTGGGGGCTGTATTGTCCCGTTGTTTTCATATTGTCTCTGTGTGAGGATTATCTGTGTCTATTAATGCAGCAGCATGTTTTGCGTACTCTCAACACCAGGCATGTGTGTTGGCTTGCATTGTCATTTTTCTTGCATTTATGTATGTCTATTTATGCAGCAGCAGTATATCTTGCCTGCTCACAGCAGCGTGTCTGTGTATCTAAACTCAGTAAAAAAGTCCCTTTTTCAGGATACTGTATTTTAAAGGACTAGAACTAAAATGTACACTGGCCTCAAGTCCAGCTGAGCTTTTATTATGCTTATGCTGCAGTCAGCCGCTTCCGCTCTTTTCATTGCGTATGTGGGGTTACGCAGCGCTGTTTTACATGGTTAAAACAGTTATAAACTAAATAAATTTGAATGTTTTGAAAGTTATGTTAACATTACTGGCTGGTAGACTTGTTGCACTTTGCAGTAATCTAGATCCATATTAGAATATATTAATAAAAGCTGGATGACTTATGTTGCTAAATGACAAGCAATTAATTTAAATATATATTGTATGATGGAGGAAGCTCTCTCTGATTATGCTATGTTAGCCACTTGACAAAATAGTTTTGTCTCTAAGACATGGTAAAAATATGGTACTCGTGGTAAACCAAGAAAACCAGCGATTCAAACAATAAGACTAACCGTGTTGAGCTATATAACAGTGATTCGTTTTCTGTCGATAAAAGTATCCAAACAGTTGCTCACCTGTCTAATAAAACTATTAAGGCATCTTTTGGTGTTTCCATGGTTTCTACGAAAGTAAAACTGGAAATCGATGTTATGACATCATTGACAGGTGACAGGCGATGAAATGACGGTCCGTGTCCTGGTTAAAATAGCTGATTTCTCTGGATTTAAACATTGCTGGAAATGTTTGGGATAATGTAAGTACAAAAGTCAAATATAAAAATATATATCATTGTTCAAGTGGTTTTTTAATATTTTAGTCTAAAAATCTTACTATATTGTGCCTTTAAAGCATGAATTTTATGTAAACAGTTGATCTACATAATGTTCACATATGCAGTTCATAAGGAGCATAATGTATTAGCCCTACACTTACAGCATGAAATAATATTTAAGCCTATAGCATTGTACATAGTTAACATTTAAACCTATAATATTTTCATTTCACAATTCTGACTTTTTTCTAGCAATTGATTCTGAGTGATTCTGATTCAACTCACAGTTTAGAGAATGTTTAATGAATCTCATTAAAAGAATTGGTTCATAGCAGTAATTTGTTCATGAATCACACATCACAGCTCGCACTCTGTTTGCTGTAGCATGGAAGAAATATACTTTGTAAAGATATAATTAACTAATGTGGCATTGGTTAGTTAGTTAAATGTGTAATATGTAAGAATTTTGCAGTAAAATATCCAAAAACCAAGGCTCCGGGACGTGTGAGGAGTCGCCTGTCAATTGCGTCATACCCACGTTACCCTCGGTTTCCGGTTTTATTTTGTAGAAACCATGGAAACACCGAAGATGCGTCAATATTTACATGTTAGGCAAGGGAAAAACTGTTTCGATATATTTATAAACAGAAAACTAATTATTGTTATATAGCTCAACACGTTTAGTCTTATTGTTTAAATCAAATTTTCTTAATTTTTTGCGAGTACCATGCTTTACCATGCCTCAGAGAAAAACACTATTATAATCATAGCATAATCAGATGCAGCCTTATTTTTAGTAACAGTATAGACAGCATTTTCTCCATCATACAATATGTTTTAAAAATTAATTGCATGCCATTTATCAACACAAGCCATCCAGCATTTAATATGATATTCTAAAATCGATCTATCTTACTGCAGTGTGCAACAAGTGTCTCACAGCAGCCACAGAGCGAACGCACAGAGTAATGTTATTACATTTTCAACACTCTCAAATGTATCTAATATGATAAACAGAGCTGTGTTACCTCATACTCGTGACAGGAATAGTGGAAGCGGCGCCGGCGACTGTGGCATAATAAAAGTTCAGCTGCTCACGCCGTGTGTTGCGCAATCGCTCCAGCGGCCTCGTTCCGCTCCCACAACACTCAGTCCTGCTCTGCTTCATACTACAGTAACGTTACTAATCGCATCCATGAACATGATTTCTTCCCGAGTCCTATCCCAATTCTTTTCCACCGGCTGTGAAGTGAAGACCACATGTTCCGCTCTCAAACTTGGCGTCATCAAGCTACGCCTTTGTTTTGAATAGGTCTCTAGCAACCAATAGCGGACATAAAATATTACATATTGCACCTTTAACTAACATACCCACCTCACAAGATGACACCCAACTATACATTTTCAAATATTGTGGCATTTGTTGCATTTGTTACCATTGCAGTCACAGTCTAAAGCCATGACGTTTAAATGACAAGGGGGTGAGTTTATAACAGCATCTTTGTTTTTGGATGAATTATACTTTCAGTTAAACTGTTTTATGCATAATTTCCCACTCTCTTTGCATGCTGTAAAACAATTTTGTGAACAAAGCTTTAATTGTGTTTGGAAGCATTTGATGGTTATACATTGTTATACATTGTGCATCTAGAATGATTATGGTAATATTTCCTTGTTTTTTCCCCACAGGCTATATTCAGTCTAAACAATTAAACTCTCAGAACTGTATATTGTCTACCATAACTGTACTTTTGTACATAACATCTAAAATTGTACATCTGTAAAATACATCATAAACTGTACACTTTGTAAATAACATCTGTACATTCATTAAAAAAATTATATATATTTTATCTATATTTCTACTACTGTATTATATTGCATTATTTAAATGTTTGTGTTTTATGTTATTGTTATATTTTATTTCTACTGTGTAATTCCTATGTATGTCTGCACTATGTCTGTAGCCTACCTTCTTCTGCACTGGAAGCCCAAGTATAGGTCTCTGCAGAACAAAAGAGGGGCGTCTCCCAATTTTTGGGTGTTTTCTAAATGGGAGAGGTGTTTTTAACGATCCAACCAAAAAAGTACGGAATCCGGGATAGGCGTTTTTTTTTTTTTAGTACGGAAGCCTAAAAGGCCATTCATTATTGTTTTATTTTTTTCTTGTGTTCTCATGATCACAACTACTTTTTAATGTTTAGATCACGAGAAACAATTATGTCGAGATAATGAGAAATAAATAAATTAAATATTGCTGCATGCTTGACTTCCGTAACAGGGAAACATGCGTTTTTCCCGAGTGCCTGCCTAGATATATGGAAACATTTGACTATATTCATATATTTTGAAGAGTATGAACTATTTTACAGGGCTTGTAGCTTATAGCTCGAGAGGGCGAAATATATGATTTATGCAAGTTTTATGATTAGCCTACTCCGTTTTTTATTGCTTAGTTATTTATTTATTTTATTATTATTATTATTTAGCATAAACTACAAATTATAATGGCACGGGATGTAATTTTGTCACAATATGGCTAATGTAGTCTATAATTTACATAGGCTACACATTTTGTATTTTACTACAGTAAACTGAATGTATTGTATAGTATAATATAGTTTAAAGAAAACTTAGTAGAGTATTGGGTAACGTAATTTGTTTGTTATATTACCAATGCAATAGCCTATGAATTACCACAGCAAATTAATTCAAGTACTTTAGTATGGTTCAAAAACACTACAGTATTTACTATAAATTACTATAGTATTTTTTCACCCGGAGGGCTACAAGAATTATAATTAGTCAAATAGTTTCTTAAGGCTAGATATTTCGCCTTTATGTGCTACAAGTCTTGTATAATTTTGCTCTTCAATATGAATAACGCAGAAGAACACAACCGCAATGGCACGCGATCAATAACCTATTTTATTTAATCTCTCGCATGCCAAATTTCACGTGCATAATGTAAACCTTCGTCATAAAAGCTATTAAAGTGACATTAACTACTCCACTATATCAACAGATGAGCAGATAATACAGTGAATCACTAGTGATAAAATATATCGTTCCCTCACCATATGATCTCGACTCGAGGCCACGACTTTACATCACGTGGCCACGACATAAGGATGTCGTTACCTCAACAAAATGATCTCTTAGCCACAACTTATTATTATCACGTTCCCACGAGTTTATATGTCGTGGCCACGACAAAACTAAGTGAACCAAACATGTCCCCTCCCTCCTGGTCACCGTAGTTATCGGTGCGCACAGATGCACATACAAGGCTCACGCGCACACAGAGAGAGAGAGGTGTGTTTTTTACAGTCTATGGTTTCAGATAGCTCGCGAACTCCAAATTTATTTCTGTACAGAAATGTAATACTTAAATATAAAATGACACTGTTCACTGTATAAATTTAATATAGATTAATCTTTGCTAAAGCTGTGTTTTGTTGTTTGATTTACATGACAGACAACAGCAGGTATTTATAGGTTGCTGTCACTTTAAGAGTAAGACCCCTTGCACGCTCACATCCGATAGAGACTATATACTACAGTTAGACCTTATACTTTATTTGTAAATTTGTGTTTTATTTATCTATGCTTGTAATTGGTGTACAGTATTTGTTATTTTTACAGTCTGTTCACTTGCGTTTAATAATGTATTAGTTAGGCTAGTAATTTCTGCTGTGGTATCGGAGTAGTTAAAGTGGGCTAAGTAATAAATGCAAAGTTACCCCCCACCCCCCGATTTTTTTTGTGCTGATCTGAAAAATTATCCCATCCGTGACTTAATAACCATGATATGATCCGAACTGTGAGTTTTGTGATCCGCTGAACCACTACTTTTTACGAGTACGCGAGGGTCAGCATACGGCGCGCAATGTGAATTTCGCCATCAAAAGAGTATGCGTGCACTGTACACTCACCGCCAGATTTGTGTAACCACACACACATGCATGTTGCACTTTTAATCTTTCTTTTTTTTTTTGTAGTATTTAATTTATCCACGAGGTGATAACTGTGCCCTGGGGCCGTCGATTCACAAGGTAATCAATGAAAACCTGCATAAACAGAACAGAACGGAACGCATGCAAGCTACAGCGACGATGGAGGCCTATATGACAGATCATACGAAGAAGTTAGAAAGTACCCTCATTTGTACATCTCTACCATGAAAGAATAAAAATACAGTACTGTGCAAAAGTCTTAGGCACGTTAGTATTTTCACCCCAAAGAATGGGTTCAAGCCAGTTATTTATATCTCTTGCTGTAGTTTGTCAGTAGGAAATATCAGTTTACATTTCCAAACATTCATTTTGCCATTAATTGTAATAAGCCAGTGGTATTTTTGCACAAGCAGTCTGACAACAGCCGGTGCTCCACACATAGATCTGATCTCACCATCATCGAATCTGTCTAATTACGTGAAGAAACAGATGAAACTGAGACAAACTAAATCCAGAAGAACTGTCCAAGA
Organism: Anabarilius grahami; assembly: GCA_003731715.1. Taxonomy (NCBI): domain Eukaryota; kingdom Metazoa; phylum Chordata; class Actinopteri; order Cypriniformes; family Xenocyprididae; genus Anabarilius; species Anabarilius grahami. The sequence goes on from RJVU01059915.1 coordinate 7,458,904, forward strand.
CACTTGAAGAATCCGACCAGCAAAGCTACAGTACTGTGAGGAAAAGTTTTAGGCACTTGTGTAAAAATGCTGTAAAGAGAGGATGCAATGAACTTCTATTAACTAAATCAAATCAATATTTGGTATGATCACCTTTTGCGTTTAAAACAGCTTTTGTCCAGGTACACTTGCACATTATTTCTAAGGTAGCTTTGGAGGCAGGTTTCTTAAAATGTCTTGGAGACACGGCCACAATTCTTCTGGATTAAGTCTGTCTTAGTTTTTTCTGTTGCTTCATGTAATCCCAGACAGAGATGGTGAGATCAGATCTCTGTGGAGCACCAGCTGTTGTCAGACTACTTGTGTATACAAAAATATCATTGGATTGTTACAATTAATAGAACATTTCAATACAATTTTGAAATGTAAACTGATATTTCCTACTGACACACTGCAGCAAAACATATAAATAACTATCTTAAAACCATTTTTTGGGGTGAAAATACTAATGTGCCTAAGACTTTTCCACAGTACTGTATATTTACATGGGTTGTAACTCGTGGCGAGAGATTGCTCAAAATGGCACATGCGTCGAACGCCTGTGTACGCACTAGTCAAGTGAAGTATACTTTGCAAGGCTGTGCATTCCACTGTGCGTACATGTAGTAAAAAAAAAGTATACCCAGGGTTTAAGTCTGTAGGCTCTTGGAAAAACACAAATCCACCTGTAAGTTTAAAAATCTGATAAAAAAGTAGGCAAACCATCAGCTCTGTAGTTTGCATGGCACAGAGATATCTAAAGGAAATATGCAGGCCTTTATGTCACATTCCCTTAGTTACATGTTAGTGACTGGAAAAGTGCTGATTTTGTACAAAAACAATTTCTACTTCAGAGAAAAGACTTTTAAAATGTTATTGGAAACAAGCCATTGCTCCAGATTTTCTGTTAAAATTGTGCCGTTGTTTAGCCAGGGGATCTGCAAACTGGCCCACGTTACCACTGACTTGGAACTGAACAACTGACTATGTTACTGCATAACTTTGCCCAACAAACAATCATGGTGCATTATGGTCTTTGTTCACTTAATCTTAATTTTAAAATCATATTTGAACATCCAGATTAATTAAATTTATAGTATTTGTCTTTACGAGCTGGCTTGTGTAATCATCAATTGTCAGAAGTAATTTAAATATATGAATAAAGAAAAAAAAAAGTAGTATTAAAGGGACCTATTATGCCCCTTTTCACAAGTCCCTGGTGTCCCCAGATTGTGTCTGTGAAGTTTCAGCTCAAAATACCCCACAGATCATTTATTATAGCTTGTCAAATTTGCCCCTATTTGGGTGTGAGCAAAAACAAGCCGTTTTTGTGTGTGTCCCTTTAAATGCAAATGAGCTGCTGCTCCTGGCCTGCTTTCCAAAAGAGGGTGGAGCTCTAACAGCTCGCACTTCTGTTGCTCAACTAAAACAACGCTGGAAAATCACACACAGCCAAAATGACGATTGTCAGTAACGGTGTTCAGCCTTACATTGTTCAAACCGGAGTCAGACACTGATGGAGAGACTCGGGAAGAAGTTTTAGAATGCAACTGGACATTTCTGAATGGTTACTGAATATTTAATTTATGTAGTTGCTGTGGAGTTGATTCAACTCATCGACTAGCATGTGCTGTCATGTTAATCTTTTGTTCAAAACCCGAATGGATGCCTACTATACATAGCATACCTGTTTGCCAAACAGAGCCATACACACCCGGCTAGCATGTATGATTGCTCTCAAATGCTGTAAATGGTCTAATATTTTTTCCCAAAATATCGCTCAGACAGAAACGCTCTTTTTTTTTTTCTTTTTTTTTTAAGCAATCAAGCTTGCCAGGGTCAACTTGCAGGCTATCTAAGCTAACGAGACTCTAAATAGTGTTCTGTGCTCGTTTGTGCAGCCAACAACAGAACAGTTAGCATGCTTTGCTCAAACTTTTGCCATGGCGTTAGAACTGGTACACCATTTTCACTTGCGAAAACAAAATGACGGCGGCATGGGGGGGAAACATGCAGATTAAGAGGCGGTAATATTATAAGATCCCCTTCCTATGTCACAAGGGGGGCTAAATTTGAGTGGCTCGTTTTTATCACATGCTTACAGAGAAAGGCTTGTCAAACATTTTCACATTTTCTGGGTTGGTAGATGCGCCAGGGACCCGGTTATAGCACTTAAACACGAAAAAAGTCAGATTTTCATGACATGTCCCCTTTAATTAATATTAAATTCAAATTCAATTCACAAACATGATTTTTTTTTTTAATTCACACATACAGGGAAAATTAAGTTGCTTGTGAAGAGATAAATAAAAATGACCTAGCAGAGAACAGACAAAATGGCTAGAAATAAAATATTAAGATAGATCTGTGGACCAACATCTGTGGTTGATTACCAGGAGATATAATTTTGAATTTTCATTAATTCAGTTACAACAGCAGTCTAACAGGCAAGATAGCCAGAGGGTTTAAAAGTAGAAATATGAAACTCATGTTTTTACTGATGCACATTCATAATTTATTTATTTTTTTACAGCTCTAACGTAGTCATTTATATTTATCAAACATTTATTTGAGGTGTGGCTAGTTATGGCACGTCATTTTCCTGGTACCTTTACAGAGAGTGAAGATTAATACTTTATCATGGCTGAAAGGAACTAAGGGAAACAAAACAGAATATAAATGTTACGTACTACTCCGAGACTTGGGCTGAATATACAAATGCAGCTTTATTGAGTATAATCCTTAATCGTAATCCATAAAACAGGCATAAGGTCAAAACCACAGAGCAAACAATCCAGATATTAACAAAAGTCCAAAGCACAGGGAAATCCAGAGAGACAGGCAGAAGATCAAGACCATGACACTGAAACCAGAAGTAACACCCAGAAATGCAGCGTAACACCAACAAGACTTTGCAACAAGTGAATGAACACACAGGGTTTAAATAGGCAAGCATAAACGAGATAAGGACAAACAGGTGGCAGTAATCAGAACATGATGAGCCCAGGCAATGGGTTATGGGAAATGTAGTTCATGAAGTGGTAAAGGAGACAGGAGGAGTGATGCCATGTGACTGTGATGTATTTCATCAAAGTACCGTGAGAGCAATTCGAGAGCAGTTGGCTGAGTCCGCCAGCGCTGCTTCTCAAGTGCGGCTGCATGAGCTCTGATGATGAAACAGCTGTATTTCACTATTGGCCGAATTCACCACATGACAACGATCATGTGTGTTTCGTCTTTATTCTCACACCTTCAGTTCCACTAGTGCTCACAAATCTGTATTTTTATAGCAGTTAAAGCTCTTTTCATGTAGTCGCGATGTTATATTGTGTCATGTTTATCAAAATAAAACTGATAAAAATAAAAAAAAAACATAGACCCCACTTCATTGATATTTAAATAGAATAGGCTTATGTTGAAATTTATTTTTAGGCTATTAAGCAGTACATAAAGTATTGAATTAAAATGTCTCTGAAACATCTGTGTATTTGTCAAATATTGCATTTATTTCATTTCAGCTCTGATAAAGTATGCAAACACAGCGTGAGTGTCACTTCGGGAAGCAGAAAGTTTCTGACTTCACGTCTCCGTTTTCAGCTCCAACAAGCGGCAACTCGGTCGCATCCAGCTGCAGCCGATGTCGAACACACCTGTTGTCGCAGTTCTGGATTTAGTCTGTCACAGTTTTTTCTGTTTACCTCATGTAATCCTACATGGACTTGATGATGGTGGGATCAGATCTCTGTGTGGAGCATACCGGCTGCTGTCAGACTCCTTCTACATGCAAAAATCTCACTGGATTATTACAATTAATGGCAAAAGGAATGTTTTGAAATGTAAACTGACACTCTACAGCAAAAGATGTACATAACTGGCTTAAAACCATTTTTGTTTTTTAGTTTTTAGTTTTTGTTTTTTGATGTGTGTGTGTGTGCGAGTGCATTTTTGTGACATATCGGGACACAAATTTGTATAATGACATGGGTATGACATAGGTAATACAAGGAGAGGGTGACTTATGAGGACGTTACCCCATGTCCCCATTTTTCAAAAGGCTTATAAATCATATAGAATGTGTTTTTGTGAGAAAGTAAAAATGTGCAGAGTTTCCTGTGATGGGAAGTTTTAGGGGTATGGGTAGTGTAGGGGGATAGAATGTACAGTTTGTACAGTATAAAAACCATTATGCCTATGGAATGTCCTCACAATTCACAAAATAAACCTGTGTGTAATGCTATATTAAAGTCCGTGGAAGATGAAGACAATCAAGGTTCAAAATTAAAGTGAATATTTATTAAATAAAACAAACTCAGGTAAAGGAAAGAACACACCAAGCCGACATGTCGAATTGGCCGAAAAAAAGCAGACGAAGACCAACTTCAGCAAGATGGTGCGGAACACACTGAGAATACTTAGTCAGCCGACGAATAAAAACTGCCCATGTGTGACGGCATGCACGTGTATTACGTGTTTAGTCTATAGAGTGCCTCAGAGATGACGTGTTTTTGAAGGCCAACCCGGAAGTTAGTGGCGCAAGGGTTCCCTCGATCGAAAGCCTATGCATTTTTCCCATAGACTTTTGGAAAATCGCAAAAAAATAAGCTCTGTGTTTAACAAAGGGTTATGACACTTACACGTTTTGTCTATCAAGATAATCTTTACAAGTTAACACAGCATTTATACATTTTGAAGCCTAAATAAAGTCGTCAGATATAAAAAGCTAACAGTAGGCTATAAACGGACTACAGCACACCATGGTCGCGGATCAAAGTCACCACCACCAAGCTTACACAAACTTTATTTAAAAAACAACTTAATTTAAAAACATGCTCGCTGATTATGATCTGCTCTGTGTATGAATACTTATCCACTTTTTCATGAGAAATGCTGTCCAAATGTCCTGTTTGTCATGATGATGTCTAAAGTCCCCTTTAGCAACTTGTTAGCAGCCACCGTTTTTAAGACACAATAAAGGTTTAAAAAATCACAAGCGGGTTATAACTAGTGTGTGTTTTATGTCATAGATCAAAACGTGAAAATATTTAGAGGCTTTGTTAACCACAGACCTTATTTCAGGCGATTTAGCAAAAACCCATTCAAAAAACCTGGGGACTTTAGGGCGATGGAACCAGAAGTCCTGAAATGCTAACTCGCTTCCGGGTTTTGCATACAAAAACATGTCATCCCTGAGGTACTCTATAGGCATGCACAATTTGCACGAGTGCTCTGTAAAATAATGCGTATGTGCGCATCTTTACGACATTGATAACTACTGGCCTGGCATGCATAATACAGCATTTTTTGTCATTTTGTCTGATCAGTGTGAACGGGGATCTTTTTGATAACATTGTCATCTGTACAAAGAAAAAAACTTTTCAGTTTTAGTACATCATTGTCATGTAAACATACCATCAAAAATTAAACTAAATACCAACAGAATCTGACAATATACCGGCTTAATATTTCGACAGATACTGTACACTATAAAAAATGAGTGTAATTTTAACTGTAAACCATGATGATGTTACCATGTTGTTGTTTTGTGTTTGCATGAATTTCTCTGTGCATCATCTGTATACTAGTATATATTTCAGCTTGTAGAAAAGCTACTTATGATGAACTTCATCATGATTTTTCATGTGGCTTCCTCTTTTACCACCTGTATTATTATGGTGGTTGTCAATATATGTTTAAGAGGTTTTATATATATATATATATATATATATATGTTGAATTTAGTGGTTTAAAATGAAATGTTTTTGTTTTATAAATTACAGCATTATACTGTAAATTTTACAGGTTCTGTAAATATGTTTACATATCACTGTATTCACTGCAAACTTGGAATAGCTTTCCTGTCCATGCAATATGATTTATAGTGCTAGGCCAAAGCAAGGTGATCAAAGGTAGACTGATCTACAGAAGACTCATTGTCAGTCATCCAGGCATTGTGACCCACCCTAGCCCTGCCAAGAAGTCTGGAGTGGGTATTAAAGGTATCACTCTCAGGAACACTTTATCTTCCCCTTTGAGTTCACTTCATGTTCTGATTCACAGTGCCCTGTTGTTGCACTGCATGACACATCGCTTTGTCAAACCTGCTCTGGTACCAGACACATCGAATAGAAATGAATGGTTCACAATGGGTATTCTGGAGGCAGGGAAGTTAAAAACCAGCTTTGTCATCCGAAAAGCAAAAAGAAAAGAAATTAAAAAAGTATTTAAAAATTTAAAAAACAAAAAAAGCTAATGTTTTAAGTTTTATAGGGCATTTTCAGACCTATATTGTTAGCTTTGTTTTTTGAAACACAGACTTAAATTGTTTAAATGGTGCAGTTCGCTTTCTCAAGGCAACATTTCAAAGCATTTCCCATTAGTTTGTTGGTCCATTTCATTGGATTGCAACCAAACCACTCCAGAGTTTTTCAATCAGACCAAGACCACTTCTTTCAGTCGATTTCAGACCAATTGTTTTATCCCTAAATGAACTGAACTAAGGAAGAAAACGATCCAGGTTCTGAAACAAACGCTCCAAATGAGCCATGTGAAAACTCTTTAAAAAATCATTTAAATTTCGTTAGACATCTTTCTGGAACATTTTATCCTGATTTGTCAATCGCGGCATTTGGTGATCAGCTATATTCATTGTCGTCCATGGCAATGCTGTATCATTAAAGGTGCCATCACATTAGTGTGAAATTTCACAAGCAAAAAAACACCCATTGTCCATTTACCTATTCATACTGCCATTATCTTGCATCTCAGTTACCGATTGATTAGAAAATTATTTCAGAGGCCTTCAGAATAATATTACTGTAATACTGTTGTATCTTGTTGCTAGGCCGATTGTTCTGAACATTGCAATGGACTATTTCTTCTAATAGCAGAAGATTTAACATAATATATTATAGGTAAGATACTAAAATAATTTAATCAATATTTCATTAATTATTTTCTTTGAGGTTTGTTCATCTGTATAATAGTCACATATGAATTTACATAAAACCAACGGTAGTGCCGCCATTGACATTTAGGGTATTTAAAAAGAATGTGTCAACCACCAATACTTATTGAATGACATGAAAGTCAGACAAGGACTTTCATATTCCATCATCCTAAAATCCCCTTTAAGACTTAAAGCGGCTCTTTACATTTGAAACTAGTGAGATTACACTGCATACCTATTTTAAATTCCAAGATATTCCAAGAAGGAATATGCAAGACCTCCATGCAAATTAGGATAGTTCTATTCAAAGGAGTTAAAGTATTAACTAGGGATGTGGCAAAATATGTGTTTTCATAAGAGATAAGTACACATAAGCAGTTCACTGCAATCAAGAGCTCTTCATCTCAAGGTTCTCTGCTTTTATAAATGAGATTTAAGGATTTAATGAACGATTCATTAAAGAACAATAACACAAGGCTGCAGTAAACATCTCTACTAATGAAGGGACTTTTTAAAACAGGTAAGTAAAACTGATTTTGCAAAGCTTTTCAAAAACCATGATTCCTAATAAGTTAAAATTTTTTATTTTAAGATAACATGTAAATCAGCTCAAGATTTAAAAGCCTTGCCAGACTTTTACTTCTTTATATCATTTTGATGTGCAAGGATGTTTTGGTACTATATTTGTTCATTTATTCAGAAGATATTTATCCTAAATCACTGACATTTTTCCTCTTTGACATTTTATCAGTCATTACTCATATCACTTAGTATTCATCAATTATGTATAACTTAATTGAGTTGGATACAGAAATCGATACTAAAATGGGTCATTTCATGGAATTTGCAATACTAATTTTCAACTGATTATAATTTCAATGGGCTATAAAAAGACTTTTAGCTATTTTTAAATCACTTTAATTGGACTATGATCATTTTCCTTTGTCCCCAAAGTGCCCCACATTAAGCAACCTTAAATGTTCAACTTTCTTCCATAAAATAAATGCCTAGAATTATTTGAGTTACTGTCCACCATTATGTCATGCTACATTGACCTATGAAAATATAAGAAAATATCAGTTCCATAATGACATCAAAACATAACATGCAATGTGGTATCAGCAATTTGGCAAAATAAGTTCAGACTTATCAGAGTTGCTTAACTTGTGTGATGTTGATCATCTGTGGTCAAGCATAACATGCCCACCCATTTATGGGAAAATTACATTTTATGTTATCATTTCAAATTATTTATTGTAAATTATGGCTGTTTGGAATTCTGAACGGTTAATTAAAGCATTTAGTGGTCAAATATTTCTGAATAATGGATGCCATGTGGTGCCATGCGATGATACTGGACGCTCGGTGGACGGCTCAATCCTCCTCCGCCCCCTGGGGGCCGGCAATGGCTCCTCTGGCTGAGGGCAGCTGGCAGCGAGTCCGCCGTTCTCTGCTCCTCCCCTTCATGGCGGACGACAGCAGGCTCCGGCCCACGGCGAACGGCGGTGACTCCTCCGCTCCCTCTCAGACGGCAGCCACCCCACCTCGACCCAGGAGCATGGCAGAGAGTTCTCTCCCACCTGTTGATCAATTGCTCCAGCACCACCGCCTCGGGCAGCCACTCGCGGTCTTGACACTTCCACGCTGCCTGACCTCCTCAGCACCGCAATCCCCCTCAGCATGTCCCTCCTTCCTCCCGGCTTCAGCACCAATGTAGTAAGGTATGTTGTTATGGGAAGAAGGAGGCGGGAACCGGCGAACGTTAAACATAACTTTAATAATATTCAAAATAAACAACAAAACTAAAGTAAAATGCCGGCAGACCCTCATGGACGTCTGCCGGCCACACAGACATAATAAAACCATAAAATAAGTCCAGGCCTGGTCCTCTCTCGTCCTTCACTGTCATCGCTCCTCTTTTATGCTTCCAGAGCTCCTCCGTGAGAGATACAAGACCGGTGCAATGCGCAGTTGACACTCGTTATCACTCGCGTCACTGGCCTTGCGCCGTTCCCTCACGGCTCTTGCCCCGTCCTGCTCGTCACAACACTGTTGTCATGTGTGTCTTTAAATTCAAATGAACTGCTGCTCCCCACCCCCTTTCCAGAAGAGGGCTGATACTCCAGCTGATACTCCGGACAGAACAAAACAGGAGAAACAGTATGGGGTCGTTTCCACAGAACACGTTTTTGCAATCTACTGTACTGCTTTTCCATTATTTTCTATGTAAACATGTTAGACGGACCCTGCATTTGTTCTCCCAGTCAATGCCATTCACACACATTGCGTCTTTGCATTTTTTTCACTTCTTTTAACTTAAGCGCTCCATTTTTAGAAAGCCGTTTGCGAGACACTGTAAAAGATGGTCAAAGACGTCAAACATATTTACATAGAAAAGCATTGGGGGGAAAAGTGCAGTGGAATGAAAAAACATGTTCTATGTTCACTGATACAGCCAACAACAGAACATTTAGATCACATAGCTAAAACATTTTTGTGTTTCCACTAGCTGCTTTAGTGAGGAGATAAACATGGTGGACTGTGTATAGGAGGATGGTCTAAGTCCGTCACCAGTCGTGGGCAGGGCATGTGATGTCATAATGTATAGAAAAATAAAAATGACTCATTTTGAGACACTGTTTATGATTTATGGGGAATATAAAAAGTAAAAGAGTCAGTGGATTTTTACCATTATAGGGTGGTTGTGTACACAGACTGCCGTCAAACATTTATGTTCAATCATCATGTAAAAGTGAATTTTCCCCTTTAAGTGATACAAGTATCCCTTATTAATTTTGTTGGTATAGTGCAAAAGCTGTAATCAGTGTCAGTGTACTTGGTTCATATGGAAACTGTATCATAATGGAATAGTACAACATGGTTTTAGTGGAAAAAAAATCTAAGATTTCAGAATAGTCATAATGTTTTGAGAAAAATTTTACTTTTTTTGTGAGCATAAAGTCACATTTTTTCAAGAATAAATAAGTAACTTTACAATTGTAACTAATATTTTGAAAATAACATCAAAATTACAAGTTGCAGCCAGTGAACCATTCATTAACCATAATTATTAGTGAGTTTAATTATTCCATGGGTTGCAGTACAGCTTCAACCACAGAAAAAAAAGTTCAACTGCTCAGAAACCTAGAAAAAAAAAAGCTCATTTCAGTTTCTGTTGCAGTCATCCCTCTTTCAGCCTTCTTCATTTCCTCTTTCCCCACAAAATCGCTCACACTGCACGATCCACTGCACACAGTATAAAGAGCCCTGGATCCCCACAGCACATCTGATATGAAGAAAAAGGCAAAAGCAAAAACCTATAACATTCATCCTTCCATATTAATACAGGACAAAAAGGATGAGAGCTTTGATCTGAACAGAAAGGTTGAGCTGCTCAGCTTTTTAAAAAGTGATGCAGGTTGATGGAGCCCGTTCTGATCACCCGAGGGAATCCACCAGCCGCATTACAAGAGCTCTTGAATCTCCTGCATGTTCTCTGTGGCTACCAGCAGAAAGGCTTTCAGTTTTTACAGTTTAAATACATACTTTTGAAGTTTTTTTTTTCTTGTCTTTTGTGAAGCCGTTGAAGTTTTAGTGAGTCACCATGAAGCTTATGTGCTTTGAAATGTTCCCACACCATCATTTCATTATATATTCCATTTTGGACTGAGATAAATTAATGTGGCTGTCTTTCCTTTATACAGTAGGAATAGATGACATTCAAAGTCAAAGTATGCCACTCTCAACAGCAAGGTCATAGGTTCCATTCACAGGAGACAAACTGTAAACCTTGTAAACAAAAATGTAAAACTTGAATAAATCTTATTATCTTGAATAAATATTATCATTAATGCAATTAACATTTCAAGTTATCACTGACAAAATCCGAGCATTAACAGGTTCTAGTCTAACTTGGCCATGAACCACCTGCTTAAGAGGCCATTAACATGAACTGTATCATTGATTTAGTAAATTGAACTCGAGAACTAAATCAGTTTGATTCATGAATGAATCATTCTTTTGAATAGGTTTTTGAGCCATAACAAAGTAAAGGGAAAATCTTAAAATAGCTTAAAACACATGTGCCAAGTTCTTAGAAATGTACATTTTAATAGTAAAATTAATAGATTTAAAAATGTCATGTGATGTAACAAGTATAATAAAATTTTCCTTTCATCTAAAATATATCCTCTGGGTCCTGCAGATTCTTCAATTTTCAAGCATTTTTTGCATATTTGAACCCTTCAGTGACTGAATGATTTTGAGATCCGTCTTTTCACACTGAGGACAATTGAGGGACTCAAACTCAACTATTAAAAAAGGTTCAAACATTCACTGATGTTCCAGAAGAAAACACAATGCATTAAGAGTCGGGGGGTGAAAACTTTTGAACAGGATGAAGATGTCACAATTTTTCTTATTTTGTTTAAATATCATTGTTTTTCATTTAGTACTGCCCTTCGGAAGCAACAGAAGATACTTGCATGTTTCCTGGAAGAAAAATTAAGTACAATTTACCTTGATATTTGAATTCAAAAGTTTTCACCCCCCGGCTCTTAATGCATCGTGTTTCCTTCTGGAGCATCAGTGAATGTTTGAACCTTTTTTAATAGTTGATTTTGAGTCCCTCAATTGTCCTCAGTGTGAAAAGACGGATCTCAAAATCATTCAGTCACTGCTGGAAAGGGTTCAAATATGCAAAAAATGCTTGAAAACTGAAGAATCTGCAGGACCCAGAGGATTTTTCTGAAGAACAGAGCTCAGTTTAACTGCTCAGGACAAACAAGGGACTCATGAACAACCATCACAAAACAAAAAAAAACAGTCGTGGATCATCAAGGTTACCGCACACAGTATTAAGAATCAATGGTTCACATACTTTTAAACGGGCCCATTTTAATAAATTCAGCTATTTTTTTTTCTTGTGAACTAAATGCAAACATATTTTATGTAAAATATCTTACTCAGGACAGTACTAAATAAAAAATAACATGCATTTTGTATGATCCCTCTTATTTTATTAAAATTATTCACATTTTCACAGATTCTGCAATTGGTTCACATACTTTTTCTTGCAACTGTATGATTATGTATTTTAAATATATTTAATAATAAACTTAATAATTCTATTATTTATTTCTGAATACTGATAATAAATTTAGACATTGTTAACCCAAAAATTTAAAATCTGTCATCATCATTCATTATGATGAAACTGTAACTCTACGTTAAAGAGAGTTTTTGATGATAAAATTAATGAATTAATGAGTGTTATTGGCTGATATTTTAATTTATATCAATACATTGGTATGCTGGTGTTACAAGAAGGTCCTAGGTATATTTGGAAGTTAAAATCATAAAATGATTGGCAAACATGGTGCTCCAGATTTTATGATCTGCATATCAAAAAACCCAGGCTCCTAACAAAAGTTTGGAGCAAGGAAAAGTGATTCATCACTTTTGAGAGACATTGAGTGAATTAAATTGCCATACACAGCCTTCAAACTCGCACTTGGCTGCTTTTGAAATTCATTTCCATGGATTGCCCTCATTAAAACCAGCGACGAGAGTTCAGCACGGTTGAAGTCTGTAGTGGAGGCGACTGCTCGACTAACATTACGGTTGGAATAAACGAGACCTTTTTAGCATGAGGCCGAATGTACTCACCCTTCCCTCCTACTCTCACACTTCAGCTAACTCACTCAGTGGTTTCTACATGAATAATTGGCTATGGGTGAAGAAAACGATCAAACACCTGAGCAGAATCAAAATGGCCACAGTTCTTAAAAAAAACATGTTTATGCAAGCTAGAGTTGATAATGAGACAGTCCTGTGGAAGATAATTAGAGTTCAGTAAAGTGCATGCCCTTATTTAGTCAAAACCAGTTTATCTGTCAGGAGTGTTATTGAGTTATTGAGTTTTTAGTCAAGGAGTCTGGCTTTATCTCTTAATGGCTCATTTGTTTGGGTGTTAAATTTTTTAATTTAATATGCACAATATGCTGTGCATTTACAAAAATATATTGCCTAGTACTTTTGTTTTTATTAAATAGTAGGCAAAAGTACACAAGAATGATTCACGAATAAATATTTCTAACAAGTAGTGAGCTACAATATTGTCACATGCATATTTAATTCAGCAAGTGGAATCAAGTTACCAGCTCAGGAATAAATGCAATTATTTTGCATTTTTAATGCAAGTTTATATAAAAGTGTCTAATTTCCTGGTAGTTCAATAAAAAAAGTCAGAATAAGTGCATTTCCTTGCTACACAGTCAGATAAGCAGGATGTCCAGTACTTGGATAACACTGCATCTGCTATGCAACCAAGTTGGTGGACTATGCTGGGTGGCAACACTAAAGCAAACATTCATGCATAGTTCTTGTGGATTTATCGACTGACATATACATTTAAGTCAATGAATATGTAAAACAGATCCTCAGAGGGACCACAAAATAATTATCTTACTGTTTAAAAATAATGAAAATAAATTAATAAAAAAAATGTTGTTGTGCTTTAGTCTTTCGTTTAACAGGTTCAGAGTGGAGAAGCGTGAAGAGAAGCACACAACAAAGCGAATCCGTTTCAGGAACTTTACTTGACTTATTAAACCACAACTTTACAATAGCGGGGGTTTATGCTCTTGCCCAGCACTGATGGGTTATATACAACCATCCGCACCAAAGCCTGCGAGCATACTGACGCTAAACTTAAAACAAACAGTGAACTAAACCCCGCATTATGACGTAGCCACATCTGATTGGTTAATACAGACCTTATTATGAATACATGAAATAACTGTAACACAAACAACTTATTTTAATTAACTAACACTATAACACCACCATCCTTTTTTTTTTTTAGCTCTGCAGAGTCCCTTCTGCACCACTGAAGGTGAACAGTTAACTTTTCTTTTCCTCTATTTTTTTTTTAATTTTCAGTCCATATAACGACTTGGGGCTCGAACAAGTCGCCCCCTTATTTCCACAGGGACTAGGATCAGAGTTAGAGTCCATTACAAGAAGGGTCGGAGGATCTTCTGACACAGTGTTGTCAGAGGATGTATGGTTTGGCTCTTCTGCCTCTATGGCTACAGGTACCTGAGCAGTTATTGGAACTCGGGAGTCTTCCTCTGTGCAGGTGTATTTGGACTGTAGCCCTTTTTCCTGCTACTGACTCTCACTAACACAAGATCACCTACTTGATAGGACTTCTCTCTGGCTCGTAAGTCATAGACTTTCTTCTGGCGTGTCTGAGCAGAGTGTAAGTTCTGGCGCGCCACTTGATGAGCCTGCTGCAGGATAGCTTGCAGTTCCTGGACAAACTCAGATGTACCTTTAGCTCCTCTGGTAACCTCAGCCGTCCTTAACCAGATGTCATGTGCCTGGAAAACTTCTCGCCCCAGCATCAGTTGATTTGGTGTGAAACCTGTTGCTGAATGCACAGTGCTCCTGTATGCTGCAGTGAGTGAGGGAAGATGTTTGTCCCAATTACGCTGACTTTGGTCCACGTAGCACCGTATCATCTGCAAGAGCGTTCTATTGAATCTTTCCACTTGCCCGTTCGAAGCTGGATGATATGGTGTGGTCCGGGTCTTGGTTACTTGTAACAGGCGACAAACCTCTGTGAACAGCGAACTCTCAAAGTTCCGTCCTTGGTCAGTGTGAATCTCAAGGGGAGCACCAAAGCGTGAGATGAAGTCAAACACCAACCTCTTTGCTGTTGTCTCAGCTCCTTGTTTAGGGACAGGGAACGCCTCTACCCAGCGTGTAAACTGGTCGATTATAACAAGGGTGTACCTGTTGCCTGACTTGGATTCTGGGAATGGTCCTAGGACATCAAGGTGGAGTCGATCCATAGGCGCTCCAGCCTGGTAGTTCTGGAGCTTGGCCCTTCCCATTGGACTGGTTGTCTTACAAGAACTACACTGTGGGCACTTCTTGACAAAAAGGCGTACATCGCTCCCTACATTGTACCAGTGGTAACGCCTGCGGAGGCGCGTAAGCGTCTTTTCCTCCTCTACATGACCTGCTTGAGCTGGATTGTGACAGGCTTGGAGAACCTCATTCTTTAGAGAAACCGGAACAAGTAAGTTCAAAGATGACATACCTCCAGTGACATCATCCCAACGGTAATAGAGGACTCCATCTTGCATCTCCACTTGAGACCAACAGAGCCAGTACTTGCGAACCGCTGGGCTCTGCATCATGACCTCTTCCTTAGCAGGCAAGGAACGATTGACCATCCATTTATGGAGAACAGAATGGTCTGGGTCAGCTAATTGTTCTTTCCTGAGACTTTCGAGGCTCAGCGGTTGCAGCCAGTTTGACAAAGGACCTGGGTTGTTATCACCTGCTTCATTAACAAGACTGGGAGTGTTAGTGCAACTAACCTCATTCTGACAGTTAAGAGAGTGTGTGCATCTTACTGCTAAGGGGATAACATCATCAACATCTTCCTCGAATCTGGCCCATTGATGGTGGAGCTTTCGACAGAAGGGACAGCCCTTGCATGGCAAGCTATCTAGCTCTCTTCCTGCTTGATAACAGTCACAAGGTTATTTGGGACAGTGCGTCAGCGTTGGCATGGTGTGTACCCGGCCTATGCTCGATGGTAAAGTTGTACTGGCTGAGTTCTTCAAGCCACCTAGCAAGTTGGCCTTCTGGTCGCTTAAACCTGTATAGCAATGTTAGACTGCCGTGATCCGTCCTTAAAATGAAGTTAAATCCCAGCAAAAAGTGGCGGAACTGTCTTGTGAATCTGACAACTGCAAACTGTCCTGATGCAATTGGGAACACCAAGATGGGTGCAGTTGTGAGGCTCCTTTTAAGATGTTCAAAGGCCTTCTGCTTCTCCACTTCCCAGGAGAAGAGAGTCCCTTTCTTGAGTAGCATTGTCAAGGGTGTTGTGATTTCAGCAAACTTGGCAACAAACCTCCTATAATAATTGCACAGACCCAGGAAAGACTGGAGTTCCTGGACACTGGTTGGGGTCTTCCAGTCCCTAACATCATTAATGAGGGCTGGATTGGTCTTAATTCCTTCGCCGCTCACAACGTGACCAAGAAACAGGACTTCATCCCTTCGCAGCTGGCATTTCGAGGGCTTAAGCTTCAGTCCATATTCCTGCAGCCTCTGAAAAACCTCTGCGAGCCGCTCTATACACTGTTCCACACCTTCACCAAAGATGATTATGTCATCCAGGTATATCAGCAAAGTGTCCCACTGCAACCCTCGTAGAACCAGCTCCATGGCCCTCTGGAATGTGCTGGGTGCATTACACAGACCAAAAGGCATCCTGGTGTACTCATATAGTCCATACCTTGTCACAAAAGCAGTCTTGGATCTGTCTTTTTTATTCATTTCAATCTGCCAATATCCTGACTGAAGGTCAAGTGTCGAGAATGTCTTTGCACCACCCAGCACATCCAGGCATTCCTCTATTTTTGGTAGGGGATATGCGTCTTTAATGGTAAGATCATTAAGCTGGCGATAATCTACGCACCAGCGGACCCCCCCCCCCNCCCCATCTTTTTTCCTTACAAGGACAACAGGGGATGCCCATTCTGAGCTTGAAGGGACAACAATACCTGAATCAAGCATTTTTTTGAGATGCGTTTCCTCCTCATTCCAGAATCCTAAAGGGTACGTCGTACTGGCTGTCGAACATGCTTACACAATCCATTGTCTATGCTGTGCTGCAGTGCAGAGAACTTCCCAAGATTATCATCAGTTGCTGCAAAAACTGCTTGATGTTTACTCAGCAGAGCCACTAACATCTCTTGTTGCTGTTCAGTGAGTGTTTCGCTTGCAGAAGTGAACAATTGTCTGAGGTGCTCTGGAAGGTCAAGAGCATTTGGTGACGACACCCTTCTTATGTTGTGCTCATACAATGATATTCAACAGTATTCTTGACATTTAATCAACAGTGCTTCTGATCTGCCTGCATTGACACTGTTCTTTAAGAGCTGCTGTGCAGCCAAAATTATGTACCAGTTATCAATGTAAAGCTGCTTTGACACAATCTGCATTGTAAAAAGCGCTATATAAATAAATATGACTTGACTTGACTTTACACATCTGGAGACTCACTGTCAGGGTCTTGTAGCACTGAGTCCCCACCTTTTTCATGTAACTGAGAGTCGACTGGAACTGAGTAGGCTCTCTTTCCCTCCTCTTGAGCATCAGGATATGCTTCGATGAGCACACCCAAACAGACTCCCCGTGATAAGGGTCTACTGGAAGCTGTGACATTGCGTGGCCTAACAGGGATCCTCTGTTCCATGTTAATCATTATACTGCCTGAAGACACTCCATCGGCCAGGCTAACAGGCTCTAGAACAGCAGGGAGTTCTGGTTTCGGGTCATCTATCACACCCCAAACTAGACATTCACACTCTGGCGGCACAGTGACATCACTCTCTAACATCACTCTCGAAATGGCATAGTCTGGCCCCTTGCCTTCAGATATATAGGCTGGGATGAGTTTAGAGCCCATAAAAACTTTATCAGAAGCATGTATCGTGAAATCAGCAGCTTTTAGGAAATCTAAGCCCAGGAGCAGGGCATCCTGAATTGGTGCAATGCAAACTGTCCACTCCAACACTTTTGTGCCGATTCTGAATTCCACTTTCACTCCGCCTTTTGCTGACATCTCCCTTCCAGTTTCTGCGTTTCGAAGACACACATTTTTCAGTCCTGAAGATGATTTAGTGGGTAATTTGCTGTACGTCTCTTCAGACATGATTGTAGCCTCAGCACCCGTGTCAATAACTGCATTAACTGGTACGCCATCAACAGTCAGCAAGATTATTAAACTGGGCCCTCGACTCTCAGCTCTGCTCACATGTACAATAGATGGACCCTGCTCTGCATGTTCAGAGTTATTTAGACTTGGGGGCTCCATTTTGGTCACAGTATTTGCAGGGGGACTTGTAGATGGACTGGGGGACCGTGAGAAGTTTCATTTGTAATGTCCCTCCTCCCCACACTGGAAACATGGCCCGCTAGAAGCTCTGGTGGGGCTGGTATTTGGCTGTCTGTGAAACTTGGCAAGCAGCCAACAGCAGCGCTTGATTTGGCAAACTGCCAGCGCCACGCCTCTCCGCTGGGGGAAGGGAAACTCAGTTTGCTTGTATCTCCGTGAATTTGCAACGACTAACGTGGTCAATCAGTCTTTAATACTTCTCCACAACGGCGTTTTGCAGTGATTAAAATGTCCATTGACTCACAAAGGATGTCCCAGCGGTTTACCACACTCACAATTCGCTGATGACTGTCAATCACGCTCCGCTTCTGACACCACTTGTTGTGCTTTAGTCTTTCATTTAACAGGTTCAGAGGAGGCGTGAAGAGAAGCACACAACAAAGCGAATCCGTTTCAGGAACTTTACTTAACTTATTAAACCACAACTTTACAATAGCGGGGGTTTATGCTCTTGCCCAGCGCTGATGGGTTATATACAACCATCCGCACCGAAGCCTGCAAGCATTGTGACGCTAAACGTAAAACAAACAGTGAACTGAACCCCGCATGATGACGTAGCCACATCTGATTGGCTAATACAGAACTCATTATGAATACATGAAATAACTGTAACACAAACAACTTATTTTAATTAACTAACACTATAACAATATCAATATCCAATGCACCAAGACATTGTCTATTAAACACATCAACAGATCCCAAATGATTCTACAATTGGGATCTTAATTTTTTTTTTTTCGTTGGATTGCAAATAGGTGTACCCGTGTGATATAAATAAATATTGATCACAAATAGTGTTCTTGAAACAAGTAGAGACCTGGACCTGGATATTTTCAGTATTCCTTAGGTCAGGATTTAACAAGCTGATATCCCTAATTAAAGTGGAGAGGCAAGTCGTAGTATCCGTGCATGTGCTAAGAGAAAATGTGGTATTCAACAAAAGTCAAAATAAACCAAAAATGTTGTGCATTTGTTAAAAAAAGTACATTTGTTCAAATAAAAATATCCATGCTCTGTGCACTTCTGTCTGTCTTGTCTTGTTTTCTGTTTGGGCACATGGCAGATGATGGTGTTTGTCTGCCATGTGCTTTTCTGTCCGGTGTGTGTTGGTGTGAGCACATGGCTTCTGTCATTTTTGTTTTGCCATGTGTATTTTGCATAGTCTATGGATTTTTGTTGGTCTCTGTAGCTGTGTCCCAATTCAGGGGCTGCGCACTTCGGAGTGCATGAAAGGGGTGGGGCTTTGGAGTGGAGGGTTGCCAGGTCTGCACAACAAAACCATCCCAAAAGTTGCGTAATCACAGCACAAGTGTAAAAGTATCCCAATCCCAGACGTGGCAACAATGAGCCGAGCGTCATTACATGGCTAGCGGCTGTGTGACAGACAGCTGACAGTTGACGTTTGTGTGTGCATTTTAAAGTTTTATGACTTTCTTTTGGGTTTTGACATGCTTCACTGCCGGCGACGACAGGACACTGGACCAATATATGAATGGTTCAACTATGTAATGTTAGTTTTATATCGTTAGCAACTATTAGTTAACCTTGTTTGTTTTTTATGTTAAATGAAACGTTAACTGTGAAAATATACACATTCATATTTATACATTTACTCTGTATTTAAGCTGTATTTAAGTCTAAATTTAAAGTACAGTACTTTAGGATTTTATTCAACTGCACTCGATCTCAGAGACAAATATTGTATTTATGAAAAACTGACGTTTTGGACATCATGGATATTACAGTTTGATTTAGATATTACATATTGGTGAAACCGGGGCATTACTTACATTTATGTGAATTCACAAAGAACTCCTGTCGTCACCGGCTCGCAGTGAATTGTGGAACAGGGTAGACCGCGAAGTGTCTTGAGATGGACGCTTCAGGGAGTGCATGCCACAAATGGCTAGACAAACGTCAGAACTAACAGCTTCAACTGAAGTGCCAGAACCATTCCCCCTATGGGTCATACATAGGCTGTCAGTGACATCATTCCCTATGGCCAACAGCCCAAGCTATAAGCCTCAAAGAGGCCCTCCGCAGAAGGCCTACCAAGGCCACTCAAAGGCTTCTGGAACCAAGCTACTTTTCAGAGAAAAGAGGGTACCTTTAAGGGAATGTGGCCAGGGGGTCCGAGGGAAACTTAGCCAGTCACTTGTCAGGGGAACGTACTCGACCCTGATTGCCACCAGGGAGGCCTGACCAGGTCTAATCTAGAGAAACCTAGTCTTGGCCAACAACCTGTCTGATAGCAGAGTCTCCAATCAAATTTCTTCAGAGAAGATATCCAGTAAGAGTGCTGCAAAAGAGGCAGTAACCAACTCAGACCAGAGCAAAGAGACAGGCATCCTGGAGAGCAGGACTCAGCTAAGCGCCTTTTAACCCTCTGGAGTCTGAGGCTGATTTGGGGCCTGGAGAAGTTTTGACATGCCCTGACATTTGTGCTTTTTTCAGTTGTTCATAAACATATTAATGACACAAGTGTCATTACACTGTATTCAGCACAAACTAGGCTACAATAATATGTGAGGAACATGTATGTACATGTTTGTGTTTTTGAAGGAATAACATTTATGCGTGGTTATTGAAAAAACAAAAAACTTAAGTCACTGAAATGAGGCCAAAAAAAGGATAGTAAATCTGTGTTTACAATACTTTAGGGTACTGGAGGTTGTAGACTAGAGTTTTTGCTTCAGAATTATGTAAAAAGTATGCTGACTACTCTTTCATTTATAACAATATATTGATTTAGTTTTTGTAAGACACTTTTTGCCAAGGAACACCGTATGCATGGAGGCGTGAATCATCGTGAATAATGATGAATAATGGCTCATTCTCACCTGAGAAGACAAAAGAATTGAATAATAATGACCTGAAATGACTTGCATATTAATGAGGCATTTCAGTCAGGTAGGCTGTGAAAAAAACCTTCTGTGATGTCTTAAGCACATCATGGTATTTGAAACATACAGAAAAATATTATTACAATATAAAGTAATGGTTTTATATTATACTTTAAAATATGATGTATTTCTGTGATGCAAAGAGTCTGAATATAGGCTTTTAGTTTAAAAGCATGCACATTTGGAGAAATATTGGATTCTCATATGTTTATGTCAATTTTCTATACAGAGGAGTTATATTTATTTAATATTCAATGTCATTACTATGAGCGCTGGTGTTTTCAATTCATACTTGCAGTCGGAGGGCGCTCTCTGTGCATTTTTAGTCCACAAATTCATCTAAAGAAGAAGAGGCTATTCCATGAATGGTGTTTTCAATTCATACTGCAGCCGGAGGGTGCTAAAGAAACAAAAACTCATCTAAAATTCATCTATAGAAGAAAAGAAAACAGGTAAACAGTCTTCCAGAGATCGTTAACCATGGCTTTTACACCCAGATAAACACTTTTCAAGATAATAAATACACGATTGAGAGACGATGTCTGCATGTATTGACTGAATTTGCCTCTGAATAGCGCTGGCTCCATGGGCTAGTTTTTTTAGACACAAGTGTCATTTTTTTGTGATTAGTATTCACTAAGTTACAGTTCATTTTCTGAGAACTATCAGATTGGAGTTCGTTCAGAGGGAGACGAGAGATCACGCATCATGTTAGTTTTCTTTATTTTACAAAAAGCACAACATTTTGTTTTTACTCTGAGTGTATACAAATAAAAGAAGACATTCTATAGTTTCAATTGATATATTACTTATGTCTCTATGACAAAAAATGACGGAGTATTTTAAGTCGGTTTTACTGCAATGTGAAAAAAATCCTGCAAAACGCGCATGTGCGTTTTCAGACCTCAGAGTGTTAACCTTACCAATGAGGGGAGTAACACTCTGCTCAATCCTTGGATCTACTCAGTGCATGATTATTTGCACTGAGGAGGCTGTGCACTCTCTTAAGGAACCCAAAAAGGGGAGTTCATTTACCAGCCTGGGGGCTGATCCTCAATAGGGAGGCCTCGGAGAGGCCTTCAACCACTGACCAGCTTAGGGAGCTAAGTACTATGCAGGACAACCCTCAATGAGAGGAGTAAAGAGCTCGACCTAACAGATAAACCGTACTGTAGGCACAAAATCATGGAGGCCCAGGAGGGGGCCTGCCACATGACACAGATTCTACATGTGTAGAAATACATACAGCAGCCTTTCTGAAAGCCAGCATGCAGTAAATCTGCTTGGAGAACACCCAGAAATGGGTTAGGGGGAAGCCTAAAGGGAGGCCTGTGAAGGCCATACACCTGAACAGCTTGCTTGCTGATAAGCAAATCCAGCAGAAAGAGTGAGAGTGCCCACATAACAGTCTATCTAACACAATCCGACGAGCAGTGCACTCAGCAAAAACACTTTTTACTCTGTAAAGCAAGAGGAGTACAACATACGCCAACACGCCCTGCAGGAGGCCCCAAAAAGGGCCTACGACTTCCAGACGTGTGGCATCAGCCCACGGCAATGTTCTAAGCTCTAAGGGAGCCAAGTAGAATAACCAAACTTCCCAAGTGAGGTTAACTAGTTTAACTCGACTTGAGCCATCATACCACCAGGTCCTGTACTCAGTAAAAAAAAACTTTTTACTCTTAAAGCAAGAGTAGTACAAACCTATGCCATCATGTTCCGAAAGAAGGCCCAAATGAGGCCTACAACTCCGACCGACCCGTGGTGCCAGCTTCTAGTGGCAATCACTAAGCTCTTCAGGGGGTCACATATAGAACCAAACTATCCAATGAGGTTAACTATTAGCTCAGCCTGAGCTTAATTCTAATCAACACATTCAAACTGGCAATGTACTCAGTAAAGCACTTAATACTCTTAAAGCAAGAGGAATACAACAACTCCGCCAACATGCTCCAAAAGAGGCCCAGACCGAGCCTACTACTCCAGGAGACACAGGATCTCCCCGATGTCAGCCAGGTTTAACAACAGGTGTCTCTCCGTGGCCACCATTGCCACCATCGATCTTCCAATCGAAGCGGTGGTTTGTTTAGTGGTCCGAAGAGCCAAATCTGTGGTGTGGCGCAGCTCTTCTACCGCCTCAGGGGACAGACCCTGCCCCTGATCCAGATCCCTCAGCAAATCAGCCTGGTAGGCCTGTAACACCGCCATGGTGTGTAAAGCCGCACCAGCCTGACCCGCTGCCGCATATGCGCTGCCATTCAAACGAGAAGTCACCTTAAGGGGCTTGGAAGGCAGGACCGGAGCTTTCAGTGTCGGGGCCTGCCCTGTGACGAGATAGTTCGCAAACTTTTCGTCAATAGGGGGCATCGACACATACCCATGTTGGCTCAATCCCTCCACATCAGCGAAATTTGCCCGCTGATGCAGATGAATATGAGCCGAATATGGGTTCTTCCATGCCTTCTCGATCTCAACATGAAGATCAGGAAGGAATGGAAGGCTCACGGGGGCTGCCTTGTTATGGCCAGAAAGGAACCGCTTGGCGAGACGTCCGCGTGCGGCCCCTTTCTTAACACGCTCCCATGGCAGCTGCAGCCTGCCAGAAGCGCGCTCCATAACCTCCAGCAGCTCCGCATACGTAGGGCAGGGTGGCTTTGAAGTCTCAGCAGGCTCACCTGCTTCCTCTTCAAAAGCCATTTCCTGCTCTCTTGGGCTCCCGGCCAGAAGAGCACTCGCTGCCGGATCTGACGATATCAAAGACAAGACATCGTCATTATCCAGCAGCTCACCCTCATCAGCTGCAGCGGGTTGAGAGAGATTTACACCTCTCTCAAACTCCTCTGCAAGCTCCATCTGTGAGCCCCATGATTTCAGTCGCCGCTCTGCCTCAGCACGAGCAGGGCCAGAACCACCAGGCGCAGATGCCGGCTCCTGTCCCCCAAGAAGAGGGCCAAACGAGAGCGGAGCATCCTCATCGGCAGACGCTTACAATTCACACAGACAGCGCCCTTAAGCACTGTCCGCGCGTGCTCTTCCCCCAGACAGAAACCGCACAGATCGTGTGTGTCACCCGGTGTCAGAAACCTGGGACAGGGATCAGCACACTTCCTGAAGCGTTTGTCAGATATAATAAAAGCTTTCCAGATTTGAAGTAACTGCAAACAGACAGAACAGTCCCTGAAGACGAAAAGATACTGACTGCTTCTCTTGGCGCTCCTTTATACTTCCGGGTCGTGTCTTTAATGACGTCATAGGATGTCGCCGGTCAATAGGATTGGTAGGATTGATAATTGTTTCAGACACTGGTTCACGTGATGGCGTTCCCCAAAGCGTTGTCGAACGCAGAGTTGAGTTCCCTTTCGAAAGGGAACAAAATATATTTGTGTACACTTTCATTCAGCTGAGCAGGGAGACCCTGGTGGAGCTGCTGGACCTGGATGGGCTTCAGAGACCCTGGTAAGGCCTCTCTGTCAGTGGGACATCAACTGGGATGAGTGCATATTTCCACTGTCCATCTACCAACAGGTTTGCAGAGCTGATTCAATCGACGGCTGAGATGTAACAGATATTTTCAGAAAGGGGAAAGAATAAAAGAAATTAGGCTCTCAAACTCAAATCAAACCATAAAATATTTGAACATACAAAACAGATCTATGGTCCATTCAAATTTTGTCTTGGTCATCCTAGCTTTAAAATTCTTGCCATGTAACGATGCTCGGCTCATTGTTGCCACGTCTGGGATTGGGATACTTTTACACTTGTGCTGTGATTACGCTACTTTTGGGATTGTTTTGTTGCGCAGACCTGGCAACCCTCCACTCCAAAGCCCCACCCCTTTCATGCACTCCGAAGTGCGCAGCCCCTGAATTCAGACAGCTTGGGTGCTTCTCAATATCCCTCCTCGTTTCCTCGCTCCTCCGTCCTCCATCCTATGACCCGGATACCGATGGAGCTCAGCCATCTTGAAGGACATCTCAATTCTCTAACTGCACCATGAGGAGGTGAGGATGGAGGGGTGAGGAAGCTTCCCGAGGAGTCATGAGTGAGGATACAGAGGTGCATCCTTCGCGGAAGTCTTTCTCGTCGAGAAACCTGACGCACGAATAAATTCTCCTCCCCCTTCATATCTGTCACAATAATTTAAATGTATGCTTTAATGTATGCAGTTTAAATAAACTTTACATCTCACATATTTAAACGGGGCATCTTGCTTTATTAATATTTATTATATATATTTTTTAAATAACCAAACTTTAACAGCATGGGTAGATCCCTGGAGCGCAGCTGATGACGCTTTGAAGTGACGCTAAAGGAAGCGAGGATATATCATTTCACTTGATTCAATTCCTCTGTCCTTGCATCTTTTCCTTGTGTCCTTCCCTCGCATCCTGAAGAGGTGGAGCTAAGACGTGAGGAAAGGAAGCGAGGAGAGGAAACGAGGATGCACAAATAAGAATTGAGAAGCACCCCTTGTGTGTGCTCTTCTGTCAGTCTTTAGTCTTGGCCACACCCCTCTTGTTACCTGGTCATTGGTTTATTTGCCCCACCTGCCCACCCTCGTTACCTGCCTTGTTTCATTCCCTATTTAATCTCCCTGTGTTTTCTGTCCTGTGTTGGTTCATTGTGGTTTTTACCCAGTTTAGGTGTTTTTCTGTCTTGTCGGTCAGTTCTGCCAGTCCCAGCCCGTGCTCTCAAGCTTCACTCTGCGTTTGAGTCCTCGCCATCTTTCTGCACCCACACCTGACATTGTGGTCATGTTAATTCAGTAACTTCTAAGCAAGTTCAAAGTATTTTTGAACTATTCATTAAAAGGACTGTTCATTAGTGACATTGGGCATCAACAAAACGGCAAACAATATATTACCTTTCTGTATATGCTTTATTTTCTTTGTTTAACTCTCTGGAGTCGGGTAACGCGGCGGCGTGTTTTGCAGGATTTTTTTCACATTGCAGCAAAACAGACTTAAAATACTGCATCGTTTTTTGTCATAGAGACATAAGTAATATATCAATTGAAACTATAGAATATCTTCTTTTATTTGTGTACACTCAGAGTAAAAACAAAATGGTGTGCTTTTTGCAAAATAAAGAAAACTAACATGATGTGTGATCTCTCGTCTCCCTCTGAACGAAGTCCAATCTGATAGTTCTCAGAAAATGAACTGTAACTTAGTGAATATTAATGACACAAAAATAAGACTTATGTCTAAAAAAACATAGAAATGTCAGGTTTTAAATCGTGTAAGTCAAATCGAAAACAAATATGCTCTGTTTATGTAATCTGTATGAAAAAAGAGCCATGTCAGAAGTCCGTGATTCAGCTCATTATCCGGTAATGCGGCCACGCCCACGGAGCCAGCGCTATTCAGACGCAAATCTGAGACAATGCATGCATACATCGTCTCAATCGTGTATTTATTGTCTTGAAAAGTGTTTATCTGGATGTTAAAGCCATGGTTAGCAATCTCTAGAAGACATGCCGTTAGTTCCTGGTTCCTGTTCTTCTTTAGATGAATTTGTGGACTAAAAATGCACAGAGCGCCCTCCGGCTGCAAGTATGAATTGAAAACACAGTATCCAGCGCTCATAGTGATGACAATAAATATTGAATAAATATTACTCCTCTGTATAGAAAATTGACATAAACATATGAGAATCCATCAATATTTCTCCAAATGTGCATGCTTTTAAGCTAAAAGCCTATATGAAATGTCATAGAGGTAGCATAACTGTTCAGACACTTTGCATCACAGAAATACATTATATTTTAAAGTATATAATAGAATACCATTATTTTAAATTGTAATAATATTTCACAGTATTGCTGTTTTTTCTGTATGATGAGCTTGAGACATGATCACAGAGGGTTTTTTCACAGCCTACCTGACTGAAAGGCCTCATTATTATGCAGAGCTTCTTTATGCGATTCTTTTGTCTTCTCAGGTGTAAATGACCCATTATTCATGATGATTCATACCTCCACACATACTGTGTTTCTTGACAAAAAGTGTCTTACAAAAACTAAATCAATATATTGTTATAAATGAAAGAGTAGGCAGAATGATTTTTACATAATTTTGAAGCAAAAACTCTAGTCTACAACCTCCAATACCAGAAGTCTTGTGAACACAGGTTTAATATATTTGTTTTGGCCTTATTTCAGTGACAAAGTTTTTTGTTTTTTCAATAACCACGCATAAACGTTATTCCTTCAAAAACACAAACATGTACATACATGTTTCTCACATATTATGGTAGCCTAGTTTGTGCTGAATACAGTGTAATGACACTTTTGTCATTTATATGTTTATGAACAACTGAAAAAAGCACAAATGTCAGGGCATGTCAAAACTTCTCCAGACCCCAAATCAGCCTCAGACTCCAGGGGGTTAACAGTTCTATCCAAACACATATTAGATAGGACTGTTAAACAGACCGTAAAGTAATGAAGATGGAGAATGCAGCATTCTGACGTTCTCAGCAGCATCAAAATAAAAGTCCACCACGCCTTCAAAATACAAGTCCTGCACAACAACCAGAGTGGCAGGAAGTAAGTGACGGCTTACGTCACTTCATAGTTCCTACTGGCAGTGCAAATGCAGCCAGGAAAATGGCACACAATTATTTTTTATATTTAATGAATCCAACAAGACCCCGCACCCAACAGCAAATCTAGGTGCCACAGTGTGAAGACACTAGTTCCTATAACAACCTGGTGCAAAAGCCTCTAATGTATATTTTGATGGAATCTCAGTGCTTTTTATCAGACATTAGGATGCTCTCCATGCCATAGATCTACTCCTCCTCCTATTAGTTAAAATATTTAGATTTTGAGTTCCAATTAAGCTTTGATTTTATTAAAAAGGTCCATATTCTAAAATCATGAGGTTCATAAAGATCATGAGTCAGATTCTTTTCACACACTTTTTTTTTCACACACATTTTTTTCGCCCACTGTATAGTAAGGCAGCATTTCCACTTCAAGTTCATTCTGCTTTGACTTTGTTTTGAACAATTTTCATTGGCAGAGCACAAACGGACAAATTTGTGTCCAGAATGTAAAAAACTCAATAATAAGTACTTAAACTCCAATCAGAAGATATTTAATGTAAAGTGATGTGGAGCAGGATTTTGGACTAATGAGATTACACTGTACGGGACTATCTAGCTTGTAAGGCGCAAGATCTATCAGTGCATTTGTGTGCTTATTTGCACTTTTATGCATTGCAGAAGTGGGGCCTTTTGCAGTCGTACAGTGATTAAATGTATATTCTCATTCTTCTGTCTGACTTACATTTCAGTTCAAACCTCAGCCAGTCCTCTCTGAAGGCATAATTTGTTTTGGCAGCACTGGAAACACTGGCCTATACGTGGTGTACAGTAATGAATAAGTTAAGTAGAAGGGCTGGCTCTGTCTCAGCCACAGATGGTGACCTCCTTCCCAGCCAAAAAAGGGAAAGACTAATGGTTAAACATATTATCCATTAATAAGAGTCATCGAAGACGTACAAGCCTCCCGCCTCCATTGTGGGTTTGAAACACTTGTCTCTCTTTCAGATTGGCAGCCATTTTGCTGGGCTGTTTATAATTCCAAATGATGAAGGAATGCAAATAAACAATGCCATTTTTTCCATTATTGGTTTTGGTATGACAGTATGTAAAACCAAAATAAATAAATAAACAAAAAATTACTATGGCAAAGCAGTGAGGCAGGTAATTGCTGCAAAACTAATTAGCTAACTACTCAAGGACAGCTTGGGATGGGAAAACAAGGAGGAGGTGCTGTGTCACCAAAAGTAATTGGATGGAAAATACTCGGGAAAGTGTTGTGTAAACAACTGAAGTGGGGAAGTTCAGAGAAGGACCTGGCAAGGTTGAAGATTAAACGAATTAATGAGTGTGATGGGGTGCCATCAACAATCTCAGTGCTGTTCTCTCTTACAAGTGAATCAACTGAGGCAAGCCCCAATTACCGCCCCTCTCAAAGAGCTCATGCGGCCCTCGGTTTCATAGATGAGTAAGAATCTGTGTCAACCGAACAGAATGAAGAACAAAGATATGTTGTATGTCAGAAGAAGCCATTTGAAAATGCTCCATTTTTTCCATGCACTGTATCTGCAGGCAAATTATTCAGACCTCAGGTTTGAGTTTGGTTAAAACTTTTTAAAACAAACATCACATCATAGGCCCTTAAAAAAATGAAGCTTCTTTACTGGCATATATGGTTCCCTGAAGAACCTTTAAAGTGCCCATATTATGCTTTTTCATATACCTTTCATGCAGTGTGTAATGTAGCTGTCTGTGAATATAAACGGTCTGCAAAGTTGTTAAGTCATAAGTGCATGATTAATAAAGTTTTTGTCTCCCAAAAGAAAGAATCGATTCTCAACCACCTAAACAGGTCATCAGGAGTTCCAGTTTTACTTCCGTGGCCTGCATACGTAAAGTGGTAACACACCTGCATAGTGCTATAAAACAACATCTACTTTGACCCATCCTCAAATGCTGTAGCTGGTTTGTGTTGTGTATATACATGTCGAGAAGACGATGTTATCTGCTCTGCAAAAGAAAATTCTCTTTGTAAACACTGAAGAGTCAGTGGTTAAAATTACCACAGCGATACAACAGCAGTATAACGTTTTGATGATTGCTTCTTAAATCTCCATAAGTTCTAAATGGGATTTACAAAACGCTTATTAATTAAAGATGGGACAGTACTCACTTTTTTTGGACCAACTTGTTCCTCAGAATCACATCCTGTAAGTATAATTAATTATTGATGTATATATTTTCTACTGGGTGTTCAAAATACATAGTTATTGAGTAGGTCTGGCTAACTCACTAATGAAAAAGGATGGAACAAGATTTGTTTTACAAACTTTGTTACATCATTCATTCATGTTAGTGCTCGATACAGTATTGATACAGTTCAATGATGCAGTTTCCACATGTGCATCGCAATGAATTAGAAATATACACATAAGTTTGTTGATGGACATACACTTGGTAATGCTACAGTTGCAAAATCTCATATTGTACATTAAACTGAGTGGCGTAACACTGAGAAATGTCCTGCTCAAGTCGTCCTTGCGATGGAGGCTCGGTTTGAATAACTTGTTCTCCAATGTTTCATCATTGGACTCGCGCTTGGATTGATATGGTAAAATTGACACCATCATTACTGTCCTTACAGTGTGTACAATCACTGAGCTTTAGGAAGCTTCCGGAGCTAAAGTACAGTTATAGTAATGACCGTTTAGTTTCCGACAGGTGCTGTAAGCGATAGACCAATCACTACAGACTGGGCCATCTGGCCAATTAGAGCAGAGTAGGCTTGCGGAAAGGAGGGATTTAAAGAGACTGAATCATTGGATTACTAGTTTGAGAATCATTGAAAAATGTGACGTGCAATATATATTATGAGAAAATTAAAGCCTTTTTTTGACCTTTAATGTCACGGAATAATAAGACGGATGCAAGAGCAAATTACAATCTCATTTATTGAGCTTCATGCCAGGAGAAACACAAGTAACAATGGGCGGGCAGCAGGAGAGTGGTGAGCACAGGGACTTCAATGGGCCGTGGAACTGGTGAGTTGAGATCGTGGAAGTCCGTGAAGAGTGAGTATGGTGTGAAGTCCGTGGTGAGTGAGACCAACGAGGAACAAGAGACAGGAACACGAAGACACGAAGAACTCCAGTCACAGGTAAGACTCACGAGGAACACAGGGAAACACACGCGGGACTCCAAACAACGATCTGACAAGAAGAGACGAAAGACAGGGCATTAAATAGGCTGAGGTGATGAGAAACAGCTGCCGCTGATCAGACAATCAGCGGCGACGCCCACACGAACTGATTACATGACAAACCACACGCACACAAGACAACAGAATGAGACAGCGGATCAGCAACCGTGACAGTAACCCCCCTCCTAGGAACGCCTCACGGCGTTCCCAGGAGCACCTACTTGTCGATTGAAATCATCGATAAGGGTGTGATCCAGAATGTCCCTAGCAGGAACCCAGCTTCTCTCCTCCGGACCTAACCTTCCCAGTCCACCAAGTACTGGAATCCGCGTCCCCTCCTTCTCGAGTCCAGAATACGATTAACCGAATAAGTGGGTTCCCCGTCTACAAGTCGCGGCGGTGGGGGAACCGGAGTCGGCGGGTTAATGTGTGAATGAAACAGGTTTAATCTTGGACACATGGAAGGCGGGATGAATTCTCCTGTACGCTGGAGGAAGTTTGAGGCGGACTGCCACCGGACTAATGATTTTGGTGACAGGAAATGGGCCGATAAATTTAGGAGCAAGCTTATTAGAGACGGAGCGGAGAGGAATGTTCTTGGTAGAAAGCCACACTTTTTGACCCACGACGTATACGGGAGGCCTCGACCGGTGGCGATCGGTCTTAGCCTTGGTACGCGCCCCCACCTGGAGTAGAGTCTCGCGGGCTCTACTCCAAGTGCGGTGGCACCTCTGGACGAAAGCGTGAGCGGAGGGGACCGCGACTTCGGATTCCATACTGGGAAAGATAGGTGGCTGGTAACCTAAACTACATTCGAACGGCGAGAGGCCCGTGGAAGACACTGGTAACGAATTATGCGCGTACTCAATCATAGAGAGTTGCTGGCTCCAGGAGGAAGGATTCTTGGAGACCAAACATCGCAACGCTCTTTCCAGATCTTGGTTGGCTCTCTCGGTTTGGCCATTGCTCTGAGGATGAAACCCAGAGGAAAGACTGACCGTCGCCCCCAGTAACTTACAAAATTCCTGCCAAAATTTGGACACAAATTGGGGACCCCTGTCGGAGACCACATCCATCGGGAGGCCATGTAACCGAAAAACGTGATCTACGACAGTTACCGCTGTCTCCTTAGCAGAGGGTAATTTAGGCAAAGGGATGAAATGAGTCGCCTTCGAGAATCGGTCCACTATGGTCAAAATGACCGTGTTCCCCTGGGAGGGTGGGAGGGCGGTGACAAAATCTAGCGCAATGTGGGACCAGGGTCTCGAAGGGACAGACAGCGGTTGGAGTAACCCATCCGGGGGTCGATTGGAAGTCTTACCAGTAGCACAAACCGAGCAAGCCAAAACAAAACTGCGAACGTGCCTTAGCAGGCCACCAGAACCGTTGCTTAACCAAAAAATTGGTACGATGAACCCCTGGATGACAGGCCATGCTGGAACAATGCCCCCATCTGATGACATTGGACCTTAACCCCTCCGGCACAAACAACCGATTCGGTGGGCACACGGGCGGAGGCGTTACCCCTTCTAAGGCCGATCTGACCTTCGACTCGATCTCCCATGTCAGAGTGGAGACCACTAATATCTCGGGAAGAATACACTCGGGAGTAGACGGGCGTTCGGATGGATCAAAAATATGAGACAAAGAATCGGGTTTGATGTTTTTAGAACCCGGCGATACGAGAGAGAAAAGTCAAAACGTCCGAAAAAAAGTGCCCACCGAGCCTGCCTGGAGTTAAGTCTTTTAGCAGATCTGATATATTCTAAGTTCTTGTGATCAGTCCAAACGATAAAAGGTACCCCCGAACCTTCCAACCAATGACGCCATACCTCCAACGCTAACTTGACCACCAGCAACTCTCTGTTACCAATGTCGTAATTGCGTTCGGCTGGAGATAAGCGATGAGAATAAAACACGCAAGGGTGCATCTTATTGTCTGTGGGAGAACGCTGGGATAGAACTGCACCTACCCCCACCTCTGACGCATCGACCTCCACCACGAACTGACGTGTGGAATCAGGGGCTATCAGAATGGGAGCCGAAACAAAGCGGCTTTTCAGTTTGGACCACCTGTATGCCGTTCTGGGGGAGGTCAAGGCGGTCAGAGGTGCGGCTAGTTGGCTGAAATTGCGAATAAACCACCGGTAGAAATTGGCAAACCCCAGGAACCTCTGTAGGGCCTTACGGGAATCTGGAGTTGGCCAATCCACCACAGCCTTAACCTTGTCAGGGTCCATGCGAATTCCCTCAGACGAGACGATGTACCCTAAAAAAGAAACAGACTGTGCATGAAAATCGCAGTTCTCTGCCTTGACAAAAAGCCCATTCTCTAGCAGTCGTTGAAGCACTCGTCTGACATGTTGAACATGTTCCTGGAGAGACGAGGAAAAAATCAATATGTCGTCCAGGTAGACATATATGAACTGGTCAACCATATCTCTCAACACGTCATTTATGAGTGCTTGGAAGACCGCCGGGGAGTTGGACAGCCCGAAGGGCATGACCAAGTATTCAAAGTGCCCCCTAGGGGTGTTAAAGGCGGTCTTCCATTCATCCCCCTTCCTGATGTGGACCAAATGATAAGTGTTACGTAAATCCAGTTTTGTGAAAATAGATGCTCCCTGCAACCTCTCGAAGGCTGAAGACATCAACGGCAAAGGGTAAGGATTCTTTACCGTGATGTTATTCAGCCCCCGGTAGTCAATACAAGGTCGCAAGGAACCATCCTTCTTCCCAACAAAAAAGAACCCCGCCCCCGCTGGAGAAGAGGAATGACGGATGAACCCCGCTGCTAGAGAATCAGAAATGTATTTCTCCATGGCCTCCCTCTCAGGAACAGAAAGAGAGTATAACTTGCCCTTAGGCGGAGACTTACCGGGCAGTAAATCTATAGCACAGTCATAGGGACGATGCGGAGGGAGAGAATCAGCACGGGACTTACTGAACACCTCCTTCAGGTCTATGTACTCCACAGGCACGTTTGACAAATCCGCTGCCTTCTCCTGTAAAAAAGAAACAGAAACAGACGGACAAGCAGACACAAGACAAGACTCATGACACTGAGTGCTCCACTCAAGAATGGTGTGCTGCCGCCAGTCCACCTTGGGGTTGTGCTGGATGAGCCAGGGGTGTCCGAGAACAATGGGTGCTAGTGGAGAGTCCATGAGAAGGAAGTGAATGAGTTCAGTGTGGTTGCTGGAGGTGATCATGGTTACCTTCTCGGTAGAAAATGAAATGTCCGGGAGGTTCTGGCCGTTGAGTGCGTTGACAGTAATCAGTTTAGTGAGTGGAACAGTGGGTAAATTAAACCTGCGGTAGATCTCCTTGTGGACACGGTCAGCCAGCCCATGCAGGAAGACGTCCCACTGCGCCTCCTCGTTCCATCGGTAACTCCGCCGCGAGGGTGCGAAACTCGATCGAGTACTCGGCAACTGTGCGATGACCTTGTTTAATTTCCGTGAGTTGGCGGGCCGCTTCCTTGCCCGCGACCGCGCGGTCGAAGACCCTCTTCATTTCCGCGGCGAGTGCCTGGAACGAGGAACAGCAAGGATCCCGATTCTCCCACACCGCCGTTCCCCATAAGGCTGCCTGTCCCGTGAGCAGGGTGAGCACGAATGCCACCTTAGTCTCCTCTCTCTCAAAGGTGCGAGGCTGGAGAGAGAAATGCATGGAACACCGATTAAGAAAGGCTCTGCAGAAATTCGGCTCACCTGAGTAAGGTTGGGGGACAGGCAGTCGAGGCTCTGGATGATCTCCTCGATCCGTTGGTGAAGGGGGAACGGACGGCGCGGGCGGCGCAGTAGGATTGCGTAGTTGTCGTAACTGCTGAGAGAGCTCGGACCCCTGCGTCACCAGGGCTTGTACAGCACGGCCAGTGGTTGAAATGTTCTCCTGCTGCTGATCCATCCGTGAAATACTGTGGTTGATGAATTCAGTCAGAGCCGCTGAATTTGCTGCATCCATAATGGTCAGATCGTTCTGTCACGGGATAATAAGACGGATGCAAGAGCAAATTACAATCTCATTTATTGAGCTTCACACCAGGAGAAACACAAGTAACAATGGGGGAGCGGCAGGAGAGTGGTGAGCACAGGGACTTCGATGGGCCGTGGAACTGGTGAGTTGAGATCGTGGACGTCCGTGAAGAGTGAGTACGGTGTGAAGTCCGTGGTGAGTGAGACCAACGAGGAACAAGAGACACGAACACGAAGACAAGAAGAACTCTAGTCACAGGTAAGACTTACGAGGAACACAGGGAAACACACGCGGGACTCCAAACAACGATCTGACAACAAGAGACGAAAGACAGGGCATTAAATTGGCTGAGGTGATGAGAAACAGCTGCCGCTGACGCCCACACGAACTGATTACGTGACAAACCACACGCACACAAGACAACAGAATGAGACAGCGGATCAGCAACGGTGACATTTAATGCATATAAATCTGTTATAGGAGATATCCAAAAGAAAATTAAGAACCTTAAAAAAGGCATAATAGGGGCATTTTTACATGCATGGAACCTTTCCATTGATCAAAATGTTCTATATAGTGGAACCTACATAGGTTCTTTAGATTATATCAAATGTTCTTCACACTAAGAAAAAAATATATATTTTAAGAACTGTTCACTGAAAGGTTATTTTTTGGAAACCCAAAATGGTCCCAAAATGGCATCCCTGCAAAAAGTCCTTTTTGGAATCTTTATTTTTAAGAGTGTATCATAAACGTTGTTCATTTAAAATTGTTCCTGGCTCTAAAAATCAGAATAAAATTAGTTCATACGACTCATACACTCTATTCCGGGTCTTCTGAAGTCATAGGGAGCCAATAAAGTATTGACAGAACCGGGCAAATATGGTCATACTTCTTGGTTTCAGTAAGAACTCTAGCTGTGGCATTTTGGGCCACCTGGAGTTTGTTTATTAAGTGTGCAGGGCAACCACCCAGTAAAGCATTACAGTTAATTCATGCATTTATTTCCTCAAGGCTAGATTATAGACACTATAGCCAGCTTCAACTCTCCCCACCAAATGCTGGCATAATGTATCCCAATCTCAAATAGAAGGAACTGGATAAAATATTCTGAATGATATCAATCCACATTATGACTTGTGATGCAGCCTGAAATTAAACCACACCATTTTCGTTCATCCGGCCAGAGAAGAACTGACCATTTTGTCACAGACTGAGTTTGAGTACCTTGCCACTGTCGCCTTTTGGCTTGCTTAGTTGGGTACACTTAATATTCTGTGCAGCCAAAATTATGTACCAGTTATCAATGTAAAGCTGCTTTGACACAATCTGCATTGTAAAAAAGCGCTATATAAATAAAGGTGACTTGACTTGACTTGACTTGACTTGACTATTCAGCAATATTATTGACTTGTCTGCACTGACACTATTGGATGAGAACTGAACTGAGCTGGAGGATGACATCACTGTTTTCTGCAGAGCTGCTTTATAGATAAATGGAACTCATTCAATAAATTATGAACTTTACACAGTTATTGAACCAAAATGAATCAACACTGAACTGATGTCACCTGAATAATGACTGTATACTATTGTCTTTTTAGAGCTGCTTTACAGCATAATTGAATCATTATTTTCCTATTCATCAGTGTAAAGCTGCTTTGAAACCATATACATTGTATAAAGCACTATATAAATAATGGTGACTTGGTGACTTGATTTGTGACCGAATTGTTGTTTTGGGGCTAATCTTTTTAATGAATGAGTTGGCCAGGTTCACGAAACTGGACTGAATGATTTGTATTTGAGTCTGATTCAGTTCTTGAGTTCAACTGACTTAATCCAATTGCAGCAGTTAGCAGTTAACATTCATATGGACTGTTTTGATGATACTTTTTTGTCCTTTTTGAAACTTTAAAGAATGAATGGTTACTGGAGAACCATTCATTATTGCATCGAAAAGAGCGACCACTATATTATTCAAAATGTCTTCTTTTGTATTTAGCAGAAAAAGGAAAGTCTTATGGGTTTGGAATGACATGAGGGTGAGTACATGATGACAGAATTTTCATCTTTGGGTGAACTAATCCTTTAAAAATGAAAGACTTTGATGGTTTTGAGAAAAGCCTCAGGGTTTTCTCAGAACACCCAGTTAAGCAACCAACATGAAGGCTAAGCAAGTTAGTTTTTCTTTTCTTAAAAAAATATATATATCTTTTTATTTTAACCCCTATAATTTATGTATTTCATTGTGTTCCCACCTGACCTCTAAAAAAGCTTGTTGGCAGGGACAAAATTCCAGTCACCTCTCTCTCCAGTTCACTGTTTTGACAGTTTTTTCTATTGTCTCTGAGAAACCTTCTTGCATGACCATGTCACATTTAGTTTAGTTGATCCGTAGGGGCTGCTCTCTCATATCCCCTTTCATCTTGCTTCCCAGACCCTGACACGTTTATGTCAACATCCATTTCATACCACCTTATCCATAACATTGAATAAGGCTTTCACACTGGCAGTCTTCACACTCAAACCACAATCATGGTCAAAACCAAGAGGAAGCAGTGCAAACAAGTACTTCAGTCATGGATATAGATGAGCAATCAATCAATCTATATATATATATATATCACATGTAACATTTTACAATGCAGTCTACAGAAATACACATTTTTACCCACTATTGTATGTACTGCTATATTTATATGTTAATCCCATATATGCATACTATAATTTCTATGTAGTATTATGGATTAGGAAGGACGGCAATACTGTAATATGAATAAATATGCATGGCTTTACAACTATTAAATAAAAAATATCTTATAAATACTTTTTTAGGACTGAATTAATTTTACACATAATAAACCATGGAAGGAACTAATATAAACCATCCTTTGTTTATATTTGTTCAAAGTTACTGTTAGTTTTAATGTAAATGTGATTAACTTGACAAACTATACATCAGTAAAAAGGTGTAAAACTCAAGCTTCGATTTTTGACCTTTGTTTTACTCAAAAATCTTATGGTGACATTAATTTCTTAATTTGTGTCAGGAGTTATGAAAATGAAAATCAGAAGTTGATACCTTTTATATGAAATATGAGCCTCAATGGATCAGCCTCATCCACTGAGAAAAAAAAAAAAACTCTTGTAAAGTCGTCATGAAAGTGTTTGCCTAAAAAACGTCCCTCAGGGCTTTTAGTACAAAAGCTTGCACATTTGGAGAAATATTGATGGATTCTCATATGTTTACAAACTTAAAAGTACTTTGGCGTCTTTTTTTGCTTGTAGAAGCATGCACATAGAGTGCTGCAGTGATGATGTATTTTTGTAGGCCAACCCGTAAATTAGCATCTTTAGCAAAGAACAAAACCATTCATCTTAACACCATTACTTGTACATATACATATACATATCAACTCTTAAAGGACAGTAAAATGTGATGACTACTGTGAGGGTGATACTGTGTCTGAAATTAGATGTCAGTGTTGATCACTAAACTGAACTCACATATACTAGATTGACAGCGTCTTCAAACCATTTAATCATTTTTATCAATATGGGTAGCATCCCGGCCCAGCATCGTACTCCCAAAAGAAAACTCCTTTTCATTTTCTCTTCCTTACCATCACATCAATAACTACTCTCGTTTTCTACCCGAAAGCCAAATCATGATTTTTCAACCCACATCTGTCAAAGAATACAACATTTTGGTCTGAATGATTTGCTCTGGACCAGCAAATCAAACCATAACTTTATCATTCACAATTTGGTAATCCTGGTCCAGCATTGCACTCCCCAAAAGGGATTTACTAACTCATGATTAGCTACCCATACACTAACATCAGTGGCTTGATAATGCATGATAGCATGTCTAGTTTTGGTTTTGTTTCATGTCTTATTTTGCAGTTTCATGTCATAGCCATTATTTCCTGGTTTACCATGTGCTCATGTCATGTGCTTCCCTAGCCTCATGTGTTGTGTTGTCAGTGGTTTGATTTGATTGTGCATAGGTGTTCCTTGTTTGTCATTAGTCCTTGTGAATTTAATCCCTCATGTTTGCCATGCGTCTTGGTCAAGTATTTTCTGTGTACCACTGTTGCCAAGTCTTTGTTTTGTTCATGGTTTGTGTCAATCAGCTGGAGTCTGGTGGAATACATCGATCATCCCCTGCTGCTGAGCGGCTCACCCTTTATTGTGGGAATTGCTGACGAGGGGTTCCACCATCCCACAGTTCCCACCACATCAGAGAAACTCCATGGCCCCTACTGTCATGTCTGTAGTTGTTCACGCCAAACCAGAGCCTGTTCACATCATGCCTGCCAAGTCAGAGCCTGTTCAGATCATGCCTGCCAAGCCAGAGCCTGTTCACGTAATGCCTGCCAAGCCAGAAGCTGGAGTTATTCACGCCAAACCAGAGCCTTTTCACATCATGCCTGCCAAGCCAAAACCTGTTCACATCATGCCTGCCAAGCCAGAGCCTGTTCAGGTCATGCCTGCCAAGCCAGAGCCTGTTCAGGTCATGCCTGCTAAGCCAGAGCCTGTTCACGTCATGCCTGCCAAGCCAGAGACTGTTCACATCATGCATGCCAAGCCGGAGTCTCTTCATGTCATGCCTGCCAAGCATGAGTCTCTTCATGTCATGCCTGCCAATCCTATGACAGCTCAATGTTCCAGGCCCGTCATTACTATGCCATGATCCAGGTCCTGTCCTCCTTCACGGGCCCTGGCCCACCATCCCTCCCCCAAGACCTCCTCTACTCCAACACCCTCCTGGACTATGTCTAGGTTTGGGTTTATGTTGGGCATTGGGAGATGCCCATAGAGGGGGGGGATCTGTCATGTCTAGTTTTGGTTTTGTTTCATGTCTTATTTTGCAGTTTCATGTCATAGTCATTATTTACTGGTTAACCATGTGCTTCCCTAGTCTAATGTGTTATGTTGTCATTGGTTTATTGATTTGATTGTGCACAGGTGTTCCTTGTTGGTCAAGTATTGTCCATGTACCACTGTTGGTGAGTCCATGTTTAAAGTCAAGTCATGCCAAGTCTTTAGGTTTTGTTCATGGTTTGGAGTAAATAAACTGCACTTGGTTCTTCAAGCTTGCCTCCAGTGGACTAAGTTACACATGACTGTGTCATGTGAGTTTGAAGTGAAAAAGAACAACACAAAACAGATAAAGGCCTTTTAAGATCAGTTATTGGTGTATTTAATATTTCTGATGAGGTGTATTAGTACATGATTATTCATGTACGCTTACTGTAAAGTATTACCAAAAAAAAAAAAAGTCCTCATGGCGGTCTCAAACCCCAGTTTCCCAGATGATAGGCATAACTGCTAAACCCTATGCTATTTCTCCAATTCCGATAATTCAGTCTCCCACTTACACCCTAATACATCTATTCAGCATCTTATGTACCCTTCCTTATCTAAAGACTCTATTAACTGTTCTTGACCTCCCCTTTTTTATTTCCCTTTCCAAAGTTCTTTATTATGGGAATGCGGGGGGAAAAATGTTTCTTGTTTTTTTTTGTTTTTTTTCTTAACTGGTCTTGAACCCGGGTCCCCCCGTCCATTAGCTTAAAGGAGACCTATTATGCCCCTTTTTAAGAGATGTAAAATAAGTCTCTGATGTCCCCAGAGTGTGTATGTGATGTTTTAGTCCAAAATCATTTTTTATAACATGTTAAACTTGCCACTTTCTGGGGTAGAGCAAAAACTCTCAGTTTTAGTGTGTGCCCTTTAAATGCAAATGAGCTGCTGCTCATGGCCTAAGAGGGCGGAGCTTCAAGAGCTGATGCTCCAAGCTTCGGTGACAGAACAATCTCACCCACTAATAATATCAGAAACTGTAGCTGTTTAGTTTAAATCTGAAAATCATGCCTACAGAGCCAGAGACTATATGCTGCATGGAGACAGAACAGGTATAGTTTAGTTTAATTGCATTTATATCTTATGTTTTCATCTTGCTTTTATTCATTATTAGTACGAGCCTGTTGTAGCAAACCCGTCCGAATGATGGTCAAATCTTTACTGATGAGTTTATGAAGTTTATAGTACATCACACAAAAAAGATGACGTGTATAATATCACTCCAGATAAAGCACAGTACAAGAAATGCGCATTAAAGTCTTTTGTCTACTCTCCCTTGCATTATCATTACACAAAAACACTCGTTACAATAGGAAAACAAATATATAAAGACCTACCTAATGCTTTTTCGGGGGTGCTTAAGAAACTGGTAAACTTTATATCCGTAAAACAACTCCGATGGACTGTAATAAAGTGTGCACGCTTTCTCTCTGCCGTGACCAGTATCGCTCCGGAGAGGATCACGAACAGTTACTTATCCATCCTTGAGTAATAACTTCAACCACGGTGTCCTCAGTGACTCATATGGCAGGAGTCTATGGAGCCTCGTATGTTCTTTGGTACATCCAACAACAGAACATTTGTAATGTTTTTTGGCACAGACATTGTATATCTCTAGCTGATACAGTGAGTAAACAGAAATGGCGGACTCGGACAGGCAGATCGTCACCAGTCATGGGAGGGGTTTCCCTACTCTTACGGGAAATATCAAACAGCGTGTTCTGAGAGATTGAAAATGATAAATGGGGATTATAAAAAAAGTATTGGGTGGATTCTTACCATTATAGTCTGGTTGTTTACACACACTGTGCACACACATCTGTGTTCAAACACCTTAAAAAGTTAATTTAGCATAATAGGTCCCCTTTAACAGCTTCCAACTACTATCTATACTTGGTGAAATCTGATGCTCATATTTTCCTTGCTTTCCTTGTCCCGGAAGTGTCACCGTGATTTTGACAAGAATGTTCCTGGATCAACATCTTTGTTGATCCTTTAACAACACTCCAATCAACCAATCAGATTTGAGGGACAAGTTTACCGTTTATGTCAAGTTTAGACTTGCAACCAGGGTTAGGTGCTTCTACATCAATGTTATTCACCTATCTTTCCCCTCTGATTTTAGGGATAAATTATGGGTAGGATTAGGTTTAGGGGTAGGAATAGGTCGTTATAACACAACTGCTTACCAAAGAATACTGTTCCACTGCAAAAACAAGACACCAATATATACATAGATATTAAGTTTTGAGAATGGAAAACACAACTTTTTAAATCACAAATTAATTAGTCTCTGCAGTTGCACCAAAATCTGTGCATTTAATTCTTGTAGCACCGCTCTTTCCTGCCCTTTTTGTGTCACTATAATTTATTGCCAGAATTCGGCTTACTGCGCTGGAGTAACACCCTCTCTGCTGCTCCCAGTACCCTCCCTAGTAGTCTTTGTAATAGGTCAGTGGTTGTGTTGTTCCTATTGCTTAACTCAAAAGATAAGATCGCTTTCAAAACCTTTGTGCTAACTGGTGTCTTGTGGTGTAGGAAATGATAAATGTGTCCCAGCTGAGCCCCAGGGTAGCACACAATTTGTATTTCCTTATTATGTACAGTCGTAGCCTATCCATATTGGAGTCTCCCAGCCATAACACTGGTATCCTAGGTTGAAGCTTCCAGTTTTTAGTCTTGTCACCCCATGTACCTGTCTCTCAAATAGACAAATTCCTGGCTCTCTTCCGTCTTCCATTTCCTTCTCCTTTCCTCCAAACTCCTGAACATCATCTTCTCCATCTTCCTCTGCCACATGCTCTTTTCTTCCTACTTTCCTAAATACCCCATTCCATCTGTCTTTGTCCTCATTCCTCCTTTTTTGAGAGGTACTGTTACTCTCTTCCTCTTCCTGCATTAGTTCTTCTGCCTCATCCTATTCGTCCTGCTGGATCAATGCCTCCTCTTGCCTTCTCTTTTTTGCTTTGTTCCTCCTGTCCTCTATTTCCTCCCAACACCTCTTCCTCACCTCGTTGTTCTTCTTCTATCCCCTTCCTCATGGGCTCTGGTTGACTTGACCCTCCTGCTCCATCTGT
This sequence comes from Anabarilius grahami, assembly GCA_003731715.1. Classification (NCBI taxonomy): domain Eukaryota; kingdom Metazoa; phylum Chordata; class Actinopteri; order Cypriniformes; family Xenocyprididae; genus Anabarilius; species Anabarilius grahami. The sequence goes on from RJVU01059915.1 coordinate 7,501,436, forward strand.
TGTACCTCCTCCATCACAATTGTTCCTCCCTGTTGCTCTTGCACTTGGGATTCTCCTGTGTTGGATTGCTGTCTACATTGCTGTATCTCCTGTGACGCTCTTGTAATAATTTCTTCCCTTATATTCTTTTTTTCTTTTTTCTGGCCCACCTGACCACCACCTTGATCACTTTTGTTTTGTTTTTTGTTTTTTTGTTTTTTTGTATAATGGTCCCTTGGGATTCCTAAGATCTCACACAACCAATTTTTTCCATTACCATACAGTTGCCAACATTTGTTGCAATTGGAGCTGCTGGCACCACCACCCCCTCCAACCATCTTGTTACATTTCTGAGGGCCTTAGGTCTTGGATCCTTTTCTGCTTCTTCAGGGTAGCAAAGTGGTGGTGGGCATAGACCTCCCTAGCCGGCTTGGCTTTCTTCTCGCTCACCCACCTGGTACCCCCTTTGCCTGTACCACCTGGTTTGCCTTACTCTAGGGTTAGGGTTAGATTAGGCTCTACTTTTCTGTAAGGGGTAGGTTTAGTGCTTGTTTCAGACACAGGGTTAATTTCACCTTCCTTCCAGGGCTATCTCCACTAGGGTTGGATTAAGTCCCAATCTCCTGTAAGGGGTAGGTTTATATATTGGGGTTGGATTTTGCTGCTTGATATTGCAAACTGGCTTTTGTTATCATATTATTTTAATTTAGTATCATAATCATAAACACACTGATTTGCAGCTTATGTAAAATAATACATACTCATACATACATAAGAGTTAAGCAATTTATGTTCACTTTCTTTTGGGGACGGAGTCACACTTTATTTAGCATTTAGTGTTTTTGTATTAGCACTAATCACAGCTCAGACAAATAGTATGTCTATAACGCAGTGTCATAACTCTGAATGCCTAATGAATGAATGAGACCTAATGGATCAATGAATGCGATTATAACATACAAACAACTGTAGAATTGCTCTTCTCAAATCATCCTGCCCTCTTTGTCCCACTAACGTCCTGTCGCAGGATGTGTTGTGGCATCTGTGGCAGTTTGTCTTGGCAAGTCATCGCTGTGCAGGTGGAGCAAAATATTAAAGAGTCAGATGTTATTCACTCAGAACACATGAGCTTCAAAGCCACAACAAGGTCATAATTTATTTTCTCCACCTGTTAGCGATATTTCTAAAACTGATCAGATTCAAACCTAGTTGTGGGTCTATTTTCTTTTCCTAGTGGGGAAATAAGTGACAGTATAGGTTCTCAATACAATGGCACATTTCTCAAAACACATTTTCCCTGTTTTCACACACATTCCAATTTTCTCAATGTATTCTGCAAAACTTTAACCATGTTTAACCATATTCTCACTCAGAAGACACAAGTACAGATTATAATTAACTCAAGCTGTAACAATGTGAACTCAAATAACACACATGAAGTAAACATTAAGTAGCAAAACAGATGATACACTAATCAGAATCTCAGGATAATACAAATAGGGTCACAAACTCAACCCTAGGTATTTATTTGATACAGTGGCTATATTAACAAGAAACAGAGCTTCAACTTCAGATGTTTCCAAACAGCACAGCAGTAATGACTTTATGAATTTCTTAACATGCAAGATTGATACTATTCGAGAGAAAATTATAATCGTTCAACAGTCTACTACAGTATTGCATCAGACGTCATGCGATAGACCCCCTAACGAACAATTCCATTCATTTTTTAGGAGAGGAAGAATTGTCTAAACTTGTTAAATCATCAAAATCAACAACATGTTATACCGACTAAGCTACTGAAAGATATGCTTCTTAAAATTATTAAGATCCCCTGAGCCCTCCCCTTTATTCTCCTTTTCCAGCATCTTTTGCATATTTGAAACCTTTTCCAGCAGTAACTGTATGATTTTGAGATCCATCTTTTCACACTGAGGACAAAGGAGGGACTCAAAAACAACTATTAAAAAAGTTTCAAACATTCACTGATGCTCCAGAATGAAACACGATGCATTAAGAGCCTGGGGGTGATAAAACTTTTTGAATTTCATGGTAAATTGTACTTAATGTGTCTTTTGCGAGACATGTATGTCTTTTGTAGCTTCTGAAGGGCAGTACTAAATGAAAAAAATATGATCTTTAAACAAAATAAGAAAAATGTACACATCCTCATCCTGTTCATAAGTTTTCATCCCCGGCTCTAAATGCATCGTGTTTCCTTCTGGAGCATCAGTGAATGTTTGAACCTTTTTTAATGGTTGTGTTTGAGTCCCTCAGTTGTCCTCAGTGTGAAAAGATGGATCTAAAATTATACAGTCACTGCTGGAAAGGGTTAAAGATGGTGGAAAATAAGAATTAAGGGGAGGAGACTTAAAGAATATTTGCACTCTAGTTGATCATGTTCTTGTGCATGGTATGACCATGAGAGAAGCTGGCCTACAGGGGTTTTATACTACTTACACATACAGTATAATTACAGTACACTCTATAGTATCAGTACAGTACTCTAGATTAACTTTTACTGTTCTTTTGTACAGTAAATACTCTAGCATGTGTTCAACACTCTCAAAATCACTGTCAAATTGTTTGTAGACAAGTACTTACTGTATTTTTGCAGAACTGAGAGGTGACTGCCTAAAGGAGGTGGACAAAGTCTCTTGTCAGAGGGCCAAGGAACTGCTGTATTGTACTATGGTCATTGCCAGTACTGCAATGTATTTCGGCTGAGAGTGCTGCTGATTTTATTCATTTATTAATTTTTTATGTTTTGTAACTGACAGTATATTGCATTTTGTTGCATACTGAGTTCATATTCGAGTATTTGGAATTTGAAATCTTTTGGAAATTTTTCTTTTCTAGTTCTTTTCATCTATCGTAAGATCACTTTACCTTTTCTTGAAGTACATTGTTGTATTTTACTCTATCTGCACCCTTCCATTTATATTGCATACTGCAGTGGCGGCTCATCAGGGGAGGCACAGTATGCCCAAATATTTGAGGTGGAAAATAGGAGAAGGATGATTTAATGTTAATAAAATTCCCAGTTATCCATTTTATTTATCAGAATGTGAATTTTGTGTTTGTAATTTCACCATTGTAACGTTGAACAGAAACAGTCAGAGGCCACCCCAGAAAAAATAGAAAATAGACAAAAACATAGTATGCAATGCAAATGAAAGGATTATGTTAGTTCTGTTATGTTAATTTCTGTTAGTTTTAGTGTGGCTTTGTTCTGTTCCTGTTTGCCTGTATTGCCATTGTTGGTTTGCATAGTTCCATTGATTATTCTGTGTATTTAAGCCCTTAGTTTCCTCAGTTCAATCTTCGGTGTCATTTACATTTAGGTTGATGTAGTTTATGTATTTCTCCTCCATTCCTGTGTTTGTATCTTTAGCAATCTATATTAAAGACTCCCTCAAGTATTTTCCTATTAGTGCATGTTGTTTACCACATCAACCTTAATAGAAACTGCAATTACTTTATTACCCTTGTTATATTTAACAATGATATCTTATATTTCACACTTAATAGTCTAACTCATTCTATCTACCACTATCCACACATTCTATCTCTTTTATATTCATATATACAGCCCCTCAGCTAAAAAGAAATTATACTTTTAAAATTTTTCACAATTGCTAAGACACATTTCTTGAAACCTTCACCCATTTTCGCACAACATTAAAAAAAACAAAACCTTCAAACTACATTCAGAGAACATCTTTCTTGCAAAATTGCACTCAAAACCATTTTATCTGTGCTCAAAATTCTATCAAATCATATACAGATCATTCATTAGACACTACATAAAAAAATGGAGAACACAACATCCAAAGTATAGTTACAGAAAAAAAAGTGTTATGTACTGTAACACAGAAAACAAATTTTGCAATTACGTAAAAAAAAGTATAGTACTACTTACAGTAGTAAAGTGAATAAATTGTATACTGTATCCACTGAAAGTATAGTATTGTACTGAATATTTTATAGTATTGAATGTCTTTATATTAAGCACTTGCATACTGTAAAAAATACAGTAGTCCAACTGCAAAATTCAAAAAGGTTAAAAATAAAACTCTAAATTAAAAGCATTTTACAGAGTTGTGCAACTGCAAAATCAAAGTCAGTTAGAGATTCATTCTGCCTCAGTGTCACGTCTTCAGCCTGAGGACTTTGTCCACTTCACAGGCAATGTCGTCTCTTGCCAGGAAAAGAAAAACCCCTCTGGTGTGCCGTATCCAGCCTTGACAACATAACACTGTCCACACCTTGCACACCTCATCCTCTTCCTCCTTGTCCACCACCTCTTTTACATACTCTTCCTTCTCTCCTTCTCAGATTGTTTATATCCATTGTTGGTATCAACAACATGGCTTATTATGTCCAGTTGGTTTGATCACATCATTAGAAGCAAGTTTGAACAATTTTGAGCCATTGTGTGTAAACGATGAGCATGAGATTTGAAAATGGTGTCTAACTAACTGAAACTTGTTTAAGATTTTGCAGAAAGAGTGAATTATTCGACAAATTGGTTTATTATTGCGAATTTGGCTCAGAGAATGGTGTTTAGTGTTTTAGCAATTCAGAAAAACTGTAAATATGAAACTAAAACCACCATTAGTGGCGGCAAATCATTGTCTTGACGAGCGAGTCATTGAATCATTCAGTCAAATGATTCCTTTAAAATAGCTGGACAATTCAAGAATTCGGGACAAAGCAAGACTGTCTTTATAAGTGAGTTGTTGCATCATTCATTAGACCGATTAATTCAGTAATGAAACATTACTGTTTTGCTCAGAGACATGATGCTACTGTGGATTTGTTTGGAACTATTTTTGTTGGCAAAAAAGTCACCTAATATTAACTTCTTTTTTTATTGAACTGTTGTATAAAATCAATATCACACTTGTAAATGTGCTGATATTCAGGAAAACAGCATTCTTGCTCGCATGGTATTGCTTAAATATTATTATCAAGAACTCACTCAGGGAATTGTAGTATGATCTACAACAGATGGGTTTTGTGCTAATTGTGTTTAGAGTTTTGAAAACATGACAACAGGTTGGACAAAAGGATGTAAGCAATTGTAAAAAAACAAAAAACAAACTAATAGTACTATACAAATATAGCAAATCTTATTCATTTATGTATTAGGTTATGTTTTGAACTTAAGTTTAACAGTTTTGAAAAGCATATGTAAAAGTGCAAATTGGCGGTACATAGAGTTTTGGCTGTGTTTGTCTCTGAGTGAGAAAATAATTCATGTAATTTTAAAGATGTAGTCATTTATGCATTTTGTGCCAAAGCAATGATAAATGATCCACAGTTTAGCCCACACAGACTGCTGTTGTGATCACTGTGTGAAGAGTTTTGAAAAAGTGACCTAATTATTGAGAAATGGGTCCTAGTGTTTGTAAAA
>RJVU01059915.1:7510106-7567214 GCA_003731715.1 Anabarilius grahami
TTTTTTTTTTTTTTTTTTTTTTTTTTTTTTTTTAGGTGAACTAACCCTTTAAAGAAACAAAACTCAACATTTTATTTCTTGGTCCACACAATCATAAACATTGTAACCACCTCATCTTATCCACCTCATGTCTGGCCAATCTTAGATATGGAGTCGTGTCTGGAAAGAAACCTGAAATTAAAACAAAATGTATCCTATTTAATAGACTTATTCTTTTGTATGAACGTTTCCACCAGTGCCAATTTTATTTCTTAACTATTTTTATTAACTGCAAAGATAAAATTGTCAAATTTATGATATTGTGGAAGCGTATGAAAATCCTCATGGCAGAAATACCTCTGCCACCCGTCATCCATCAAGTGAACAGGCTTCTAATCAGACAAGAGACCTCATCAGCTCCATCCACCAGTCTCTCCATCTCCATTGCATGGGCTGTAGGGAAAATGAGTGGCTTGGGGAGGATGTAGACATCAAGATTTGCCGATTGATTATATCTCTCTCTGTCTGAAAGCGATGGAGAGGGAGGTGGCCCTGGTTAAGACAGACCAATCTGTAATTCCCCAGGATGTTAATGAGGCCACTGGGCTGATGATGAATGCTGAGGTTAAGACCAAGGATGAGCTCTTGCCTTTAACTCCGCCCTTGTCGCACAAAATACTGCATGATCCTCGCCTTCTCGCCACTCAAGGCCCTTCATAGATCCATCACAGCCTTTGATTATTGATTGACTGTCAGTAGCAAACGCCGGGGCACCAAGAGGTCACGCCCTTCTCATCTGCCACCACGCTGGCTCCATCAAGACAAGCCTCATTCTTCACCATTCACCTCCCATTGTGGGGCCTGCAGTCGAGCGATCGTACCCTCCCGCCCTCTGGATAACCTTGCAGGCCGGCTGTTATTCTTGATGTCACTGCACTGGAAAAAGGTGATATTTCAATTCGATTGAGTGGTTTTAACTAGAATGTGTTGCGAGAAACCAGGTGGATTGATTCGTTTTGTCTTTGGTTCGCCCTGTTACTTTTACTAACTAAAACATGTAAATGGACCACACAACAGAAGCATTAGGTGAATGAAAGGAAGAAAAATAGTTGGAAGAAAATATGAGGCTGAACATTTTATGGAAATAAATATTTTGAGCAAATCAGAACACATTAATGTCACATAGAGCACTATTTAAACTTTTACATTCATTACCTACTCATAAATGATCCAGAATGAAGGTTTGTATTGGTACAAGTTTATGTTACTTGAAATTTATGGCCCTCTAAATAAGATCTTTATGACTAACTATTTGCTGGGTTTATTGTACAAATCTTGTAGCTATAATCAACATGCAGCCACATGTGTTCATGTGGAGCAAGACTATTTAAGTATTTTTTTAGCATTCAGTTTAGATTAAGTTTTAAATTTTTTGTTTGTATGTTTTGAAAATGACAATTTTGTTCTTCTCATGTGTCTTCTCATGATGACACTATGCAAGTTGAGAGGTCTTGTTTGATCCTCAGTGAGGATTCCTCACATGCTTTATTTTGCAATAAGGACAGACTAAAATTAATAACATTACTCCACTATTAAATATACAAATAACACAAAAGTTTGCAGTCAGTAATTTTTTTTCTCTCTCTCTCATTTTTTAAAGAAATTAATACTTTTATTCAGCAAGGATGCATTCAATTGATCAAAAGTGATTAAAAAATGCATTTAAATTGTTAAAAAAGTTTCAAATAAATTGTTCTTTTCACCTTTATATTCATAAAAAATCCTGAAAAACATGTATCATGGTTTCCACAAAAATATTAAGCAAGAAAAACTGTTGATAATAATAATAAATGTTTCTTGAGCAGCAAATCAGCATTTTAGAATGATTTCCGAAGGATCATGAGACACTAAAGACTGCTAAAAAAATGCCAACACTGGAATAAATTAAATTTTAATATATATTTAAACAGAAAACAGTTATTTTAAATTGTAATAATGTTTGAACGGTAGTTTATTAATAAACTGATTTTAAATATTTGTTTGAGTTGAAATTATTGCACTGTATCTTACTTTTGGAGACTGCTGAGAGCTAGAACATAAGCACAGTTGGAAACAGATTTTCCAAATGAGCAGTAAGTTAGCTGGATGTAGCAATTGACCAGAATTGTGTAATAATATGCTTTGCAAGATACTGCAATACCATCAGAGTATATACATAAAACTTTTTTTTTTTACTCTAAAAAATTACATCTCATTAAACCTATTGCAGTTTTTCATTATATAATAATAAGGGAAAAATATAAGGGAAATTATTGTTGAACAATTAACAGGTTTTTACAGTAGTATTTGTACAGTCTTTTACCATTAAAATTATGACCCTTTTTTACAGTTATAGTCAAACTTGGTCAGAATAATGTCAAGACACAGCTGATGTAGAATGGTGAAAGGATTTGTAAGAGCTTGAATAGTGTTGCTATAGTAATGCATTGTTTTCTGCTACCTTTTGTCTTTAGATTAGTTTCTGTTAACAATAATAACTGAGTGGTGAACATTAGAAACACTGTAAAAACATCTAGATTACTATTGTAATCCCCGTTCCCTGAAGGAGGGAACGGAGACGTTATGTTGCGGGGTCTCGCCTGAGAGCCCAATCACTTCCAAGTGGTAATAAAATGAGCCAATGAACATTGGCCAGTGAGATTTGCATGCTGAGTCACACCTACCCGGACATATGGGTATAAATATGACCGGTATTACTCACTTCATTCAAGTTTTGCTGAGGAGCCGAGACAGAATCCCAGCCATTCAGCGGTGGTTCAGGGTTGTGGCAGGGGGTACATAACGTCTCCATTCTCTCTTTCAGGGAATTGGGTTACAATAGTAACCTAGACGTTCCCATTCAGTCAGTCACGTTCAATGTTACGTCGGACTGACATCATGGGGGCCCTATGGAATGCGCCATAGCCACTGAACTGTGTTACGAGTGTTGGAGATGCAGATGCTGGCAAGCTACGGCATGCCTCTTCACAACTGCTCTCACAAATGTCATAACCTATCCAGCTCACCAAGTAAGCTTGAGGGGAAATCCTTCATGCCAAAAGGGATGGATGTGACAGGGTTTATGAAGGGAAGGTTTGTGGGAGTCTTCCCGTCGGGAAGAACACCACTCAGCGAACAGACTCCACTTCAAAGCATAAGTGCGCCTCGTAGAGGGGGCTCTGGCTGAAGTGATTGTGTCAACTATAGGTCACTTAAGTTCTCCATATGGTGCCCCATCCCTGAGAAAGCAGGTCCTTCCTCAGAGGAATCCGGAGTTGTCGCGAGGAGCCTCAGTTCTGGGAACCAGGTCCGGTTGGGCCAGTGTGGCGCAACTAGCAAGACCTACTCCACCTTGCAAGATGTCTGTGTGAGAACGCTCACTGGGGGAAACGGTTATTTGTGTAGGCCCCAGGGCCAACTGTGTGCCAGTGCATCCGGGCCAAGGGTCACGACGGTCAGGGAATAGAACAACTGGCAATGGGAGGACTCCTGGGAGGCAAACAGGTCTCCCTGTGCGTCCCCGAATCGACTCCAGATCAGCTGAACCACCAGCCTCCTCATCCTCTCCAGAGGACATGAGATACAGGGTACCTCTCATGATGGACCAAGAAAACATTTGGCAACTCGATGGTGCATGGCATGCTAGAGAAGCAGGAGGTGCGTGGGGGCGGGCTTGACGAAGAACCCTCAGGTCTCCCAGAGAGCTAACCAGACTCTACTACGAGAAGTGGCGGGGAGCTGGGTAGCAGCAGAGGGCACTCGTGCCTCTGTATTAAAAAAAGAGAGTCGTGACCGCAATGCCAACATGGACATGTTCTCACTGTGACAGCATGCACTATTCACAAGTGTTTTCTCAGCATGCTGTCACGATCGTGGCCGTCAGATGAAGTCAGGAAATGACCTCATCTAGAAACACACAAGCAAAAAGATATCTTGAAAAAGACACTGATCGCCCGTGCTTGCTTTTTTAGGGAAACTGCTCTGAATGCTGAAGCGCAGAGGGATGAAGCGCTGTACTCTCTATGCACAGCAAGCTGGATTGCGCAACATCTCTTGATGCGTGGTCACACCAGCAGAGAGATCCCTTGATGAGCTGCAGGCAAGCAAAGCAATTAAAATTGTTGTTTTCGGAGATAACTCCAGGTTTAGTAATAAAAAAAAAAGCTGTTTGCTCTTTCTGTATAGAAATCTGCTCTTTGTATTAGAAGGTGAATGGAAAAGAGCAATCAATTGTACAACCACTTGGCTCCGAAGCAAAATATGAATTAAGTGAGTAATGCCGCTCCTATTTATACCCATTTGTCCAGGAAGGTGGACTGAGCATGCAAATCTCACTGGCCAATGTTCAGTGGCTCATTTTGTTACCACCTGCAGGTGATTGGACTCCCCGCAAGACCCCATGACGTCAGTCTGATGTAACATCGAGCGTGACTGTCTGAATGGGAACTCAACAATACAGCCTCCTTTGTCCTTCATTGTTGTTTTTAGACTTATGGTAGAAAATGCCTGCTTTCCCAATTTCAGATTAATTTCTGCACAGGTTTGCGGCTGAAGGAGCATTCACATGATAGAATCTTTCATACAGTCTCCTTTATACATCTGGAGAACTAAGGCATTGGCGCTTCTTCTCTGTGCTGCCTGCAGCCCAGGGACATAGTCATTGGAAGGGGCAGATGTCAATTTCCTGTTTTATCGCTTCAACAACACAACCTACACATCTCTAGAGACATCTGGCATGAGCTTAACCAACCCATGCAGAAAAATGTCAGCCTCCTCCCTGTCTCAAACTAATTTCAAACCCCTCTCATTCCTCATTCCTCAGTACTCCCCACTCCTGCTTATTTACACGCTAATGGCAGGTTGGCAGAGTAAAGAAATAACACCTACAGTCAGTGGTGTGACCCGGTGAAATGCAATAGCAGAGTGTAATATCCTCCCAGTGTGCCATTCACCCAAATGGAGCTTGATGTGGGTCGCAGTATCCACAGGGTGGTTCTCAGTGAGCAGTAATGCTGGGCCAGATTAATAGCATCCTGGAGGAGCAATAAAAAGATGCTGACTGAACGCCGTCACATCTCTGAGTCAGTGTTCATTCAGCTTTGACATTCATACGCACCGTTTCCAAGCTGCTTTCGTTTGCAAAATGATTGCAAGGATTCATTGTGAAGTTCTTGATTTTCTTTCATGTGTTGCTTACAAGCTTCCTGAAGCAGTGTTTTGAAATCGGCCATCACTATATAAGTCGTTATTTAGTTTTTTTGGCGCACCAAAAATATTCTCATCGCTTTATAATATTAATATTGAACCACTGTACTCACATGAACTGATTTAAATATGTTTTTAGTACATTAATGGATCTTGAGAGAGGAAATGTCATTGCTGGCTATGGAGGCCTCACTGAGCCATCGGATTTCAACAGAAATATCTTAATTTGTGTTCCGAAGATTAACGAAGGTTTTACGGGTGTGGAACGGCATGAGGGTGAGTAATAAATGATAGAATTTTCATTTTTGGGTGAACTAACCCTTTAAAGTAATTTGGTAAAATCAGCTACATCCCAATTATTGGCAGGCTACAAAAATGTCAACATTTACATTAATCGAGATAGGGTTGAATTCAGGGTGATTGGGATACTTTTTGCCATTGAGATGACTTGGAAAATGTGTCCTAATCAACCTGAATTCACCCCTACATTAAAAATGGCGTTTTTGTTTCAGAACGCTCTCCAGCCACACTAGCATTTTCAAGCATTTTACAAAAGTTGCTCATCCACACATAATCTTAAATAATCTTACTGCACATGCGTTAAACATAATAAAAGCGCCTTGAGATGATGTCGAGAGACTATACGTAATGAATTTCTCATACTATTCTTCTGACATGGTAATTTTATTAGCAAAATATCCCACTACTTACTGATGCATCCAGGACACACTCAATCACCATTTCATGTATGCTGTAAAACGTAATGTTTTGAGGTAAATTTGATACTCGTAATTGCAAGTAAATTTTCAGTCATCTTTGCAGGAATGTAATAAAGATTGTACAAAGTAACATTTATCTTTAGCAACACTGTGAAAGTGAATGGCACATAGAAGGCACATTCTGGTATAACCATATTTATAAGGGTACAATGAGTCACATGCCTAAACATGCCTCATCGTTTTCAAATACCTCTCAGATTCCGCACTACAACATGAAAACTGCATTTTCAAATTTATCCACTTGGGAGAGAGTTTTCAAAAAGTTCAGTTTTCACAGGACAAAAATGAGTCTCAGTGTGTATAGAAGGCCAAAACATAGAGAAAAAGATACATTTTCAAATGTATTCGGATAAATGTAGAGACAGCCTATATTATTGGCCAGATCTTTATATAAAGTATGTACAACTATATTGTAAACATTAGCATCATGAAACAATGTGTATTGTAAAAAGTGCTACAAATAAATTTGATTTGGCAAAAGATTTTGTGCTCAAAAGAATTGTGTCTTTGTTTAGTCAGGAAACAGCCCCGATAAGAGCCAAACACCATAATTCTACTGCATGCACATGGTCATATTTCACTTCAGACACACACTATGGAATTTCCTCTTCTCTTTATTGACTCGGTTATTTGTCATTCTCTTTGCACAGGTGCCTGGCAATATTTCAGCAGACGTGTTGTTACTTTTTTTAATAAAAATTCTAGGTGAGAGGACACAGAGGGCCGTGAATACATATAAAGCAGGACTTGATGTTCTTTGATCCACTGATAATTTTAGGCTCGAAAAGAGCTTGCAAAGCGTAAAAATACTCTTAGCAGGCCCTAACGGTGCGTTAACACTCCATGCCCAATAATTAAAAAAATAAAAATAAAAATGGCCATATAACAAAGACGAAAGCTCTTACAACAACAACAAACCCTCAATATTCTTTAATGTGCTTCAGTTTAAGGCCGAAATACAAAACGTTTTTCATTTCGGTGTGAAGAAAGTGCTGCCTCTACGGATTCTGGAGCCATTCTTCACTCTGCATTATCATTTTGATGCCCGCCATCTGTTCCCTTTTCCCTTCACATCTCTCACCAGGTTTGTTCCACCAGAGCACCATAAGGCGAGAGAGGTAGGGAGCAGGTGAGACTGTAGAGGATACGTGGAAATAATGAGAGCTGAGGTGAAGAGGTGGAAATTTGCTTGTGTGGGATGCTTCGCTTCCCAACCTTTTTATTATTGGTACGTTGTGTTCGGATTACTTACAGTGCTCAGACATGAGTGTTCTTCTGGTTATACAAATAATTTGAGCAAAAAATTAATGTGTAGCACTTATTTCAACATTAAATACTTATGTAATTCTTGCATTATTTCAGTCCAACATAATGTGAGGTCAACTTAAAGGAGCTAGAAGTGATGTTAGCCGTTTTGTTAATTCAACAACATGTGCACTTTCCAAAACACTGATAGGGCAATAATTGTATCCTGAACTGTAAAAAGGTTTCTGAAACTTAAAAATTAACATATAATGTATAGTGTATATTTAACAATACTATTAAAATACTGTTAAAATTATTGCTAATTAATTAAATATGAATATGACATATACAACTGTTTTTTGTGTAAAAATGGCATCTACATTATTTCTGTTACATGATTTAAATTCATGTTTTATAAAACTGTAATACATTTTCAGCCTTTTTACAGTGAATTTCTGGCAAAAAGAATATTATAGTGAAGTATAAATTTTGAACTGACATGAAGAATTTGATCATATTTTCTTATTATATAAATGATATATCGCTTTGCTAATAAATCAGTTACTTCAGTGATGCCGTCTTTCTCCCATGGTTAAACTAAACATCAACATTTCAGCCTCAGAGAGGGGACCTGAAAATTAAATATGTGTAGGAAACTACAGTAGTGTGTTTCATTCGGTTCAGCTCCTCTAGCTGACTTATATTCTTCACAACAACTATAATCTAATGAGACTGGCTTGTTACACTTTTCAAACTAGATCTTGCTGTTCCCTGTTAGTGCCTAGATCAGGAGTGCCCAATCCTTTGCCCGAAGCTCTACCTTCCAGCAAAGTTCAGCTCCAACCCTGATCAAACACAACTGAACCAGCTAATTAGAATCTTCAGGAGCACTTGATAATTACAGACAGGTGTGTTTGATTGGGGGTTGGATCTGAAGGTAGATATCCAGGAACATGAGTGGGCACCCTTGGCCTAGATTTTAAAGGCTTTCGCACTGGAGGAACCTTTTCATAGTTCATAGAACTATTGGCTGAAGTACCCGGATTTTGCTGTGTTCGCACCGCAGGAACTAGGAACAATTTTAGTTCTAGGAACTCCTTTCGGGGGAACTAAATTAGCTCCTACTTCAGAGTAGGGTCTAAACCAGCACTATAGAAACTATCAGTGATGTACTGTAAGTGTACCTTGATTGGTCAAACGCATGTCAAACACGACACCTGGCATTTTTAAAAAGTCATGTAAACATATTTACTTCATGAACATTGAAAACAGTGATAATGGCATTTACCTGTTGTGTTCTTTTCTTTGCCTCGATGATATGTAATACTGAAAGTTTTCATTGGAGATTTAGTCTTTAAGCCCCACTTTTTGCACTTTTAGTGGCGAAAATTATGTGTTTACATTCCATCTCCGTTATCACGAAACCCACGACACACAACAAACACGGCTCCGATCACAGCATCCTCCATCCACCAGTTTTTAGAGTTTGTAAATGCCGCGCTTAAAGACGCTGCTGTTGGCCGCTTCAGAGTTCCTATTCCCGGTGCGAATGCAGCCAGGAACATGGCCCAGGGGAGAAATTAGTTCTCGGGTAACTATCCTAGTGATTAGTGAGTATAGCCCCTTTTGATGTTGATCATTTAAGATATAATGCAAGTATCATGTGGCCTATTGCATAAATTGCTTAGACTACTGTTACAGTCATCAATTTTTTTTTCTTCAAGACTGGTCATAACTTTAATTCAGTTAAATAAAAAAGGTAGATTGGTCTAATTTGATACCGAAAAGTAAGAATGATTAGCCCTAACTAATTGCTAAGTCCCCCTTTGGTGAAAATCAAGTTTTTAAGGTTGTTTATATGTCTGTGTGGTGTTTTTAATATGCTTTAAGACAAAGCAAGTGCAAATTCATAAGTAACACCATTGCTGAGTATTTTGTCTTTAAAACTGCAGTGATCTAAAGACAGTTCAGTCAGGACCACTTAAAGGGATTGTAGTAGAATTAAGTTCGTAAGTATGGGAAGGAAGAAGACAGGGTCGACGAATAACTGCTGACTGAGTTTTTATTAGTGGTCAAACGGCTCAACAGAAAACACTGTGCAATGCACGACAACAANTGTAGGTGACTTTGTTTCTTCAGTAGAACACAAATGATGATTTTTAACTCCAGCCGTTGCGGTCTGTCAGTCGTATAATGCGTGTCAGTCGGAACTTCGTCTATAAGAGTAAAAAAAACATGCACAGACAAATCCAAATTAAACCCTGCGGCTCGTGACGGCACATTGATGTCCTAAGACACGAAACGATCGGTTTGTGCGAGAAACCGAACAGTATTTATATAATTTTTTTACCTCTAAAACACCACTTTGTCTAACTGCCCTCCACATCTGGTTGGTGAGGTCTGAACGTGCTCTAACAACGGAAGTGATGTCTCGCACTCATTGAAGCAAAGCGCGAGAGATCACTTCCGTCATCAGAAAGCGTTTTTTGACCTCACTAACAGGATGTGCAGGGCAGTTGGACATAGTGGTGTTTTAGAGGTAGATGAAGTCAGCAGACTTCCCCATGACTGCTGTTGGGATTACTGACCTAAACCCAGTATCTATACCCTGAGAAGGGTAATTTCATAGAATTTGAAATTATAATAAAAATTATAATAATTTGAGATACTGATTTTTTTATTTTATTTTGATGAGCAGCAAGCTGTAATCATCAAAATGAAAACAAAAAAAGTCTGGAAATATTTTACTTTATGTCTAATAAATCTAGAATATATTCAAGTTTTACTTTTTGAATTAAATTACAGAAGAAAAAAAAACCTTTTTCATGATATTCTAATTTATTGAGCTGCACCTGTATACTAAATAAAGCAAGCTAAGGCATGAAGATTTTTTTTCGCAGGATAAAACATTTAAATATGTCATTTTTGGTGATCAAATGTGAGTTTTAAGGGATAAAATCATTGACCACAGGGGGATTTTAACTTAACTTGGCTATGTTTATGCAACTGGCCCCTGTTGTTCATAATTATCCTTGTTTTTCTCACTTTCATCCTTTTTTATGGCCAAGTATGTTTGTGCACTAGATTTTGTTTATAGTGAAGAAAAACAACTGTTGTCATATCTTGGCTAACAATCATATGGTGATTTCTGAGCAGGCTAATAATCTGCCTTAAGGAGGTTAAATCAAAGAAATGACATCATTTTATTGTTGCAACTACAGCCAGAGAAAAAAAGCTAATAAAAAAAATAATCAACTCACTTCTGTGTTTTGCTTCATTCAAACACAGTTAACATTGAAAGTTTGCAGAGGTTTTTGTTGGAATCCTACAAAAAAATATTTAACTTTTAACTTTTAATGATGCACGATACAAGTCCTCATTGCAGCGTTTCTCTTGTGAAACTGCCCTGGATGAACAATCCTTGAAAACGTTATTTTAAAAGTCTTTATATATAAACTTTATATATAAAATTCTGATGAAATCTGTGATCAAGACTGAAATAAACTCTTTCCCCATCATTTCCTTCCCAAAAATGAAACTCCATGACCCTCATGAACTCATCCAGACAGAAGACAAGTTCTCCCAGCCCCTGGGATTCACATTCCCCCCACTTGTTTTATCCATAACCAGTAGGTTAATTTAATTACTTTTTGATAGAGAGCAGTCAATTTCACAGTCAGGCACCTAGCAGAACCTAAAAATTGTGGCCCCATAGGTATGATATATGAGGCAATAACCTATAATGTAATGAAGTCACCTTCAGAGCAGGACCTCTGTCAGTGAAGTAATAATGAATTATAACAAGCATAATAGTATTTGGGTTTGACATGGCAGGCGCTGGGTAAAATGAAATAAAAAAGAGTGAGTTACACTCTCTGGAAACTGAAAGTTCACTGGCAAATCCATCAGACTGGCACTTTCATCGTGGATCGCACAGAAAGACATATGCTAGGGCAACGGATCAGTCGTGATCCTCTGGGTGGTGTTATTTGAATGCATAGAACCATTAGCATAATACGTTTGAGGATTTCTTGCAATATTTCTCTTCTCCCAGGTGCCAAGCAGGGCCTTTAATAAGAGAGATATATGTATGTATGTATACACTCTGTATATAGTCACAATATCTTTTGAAGAACTTTTGTGTGCTTTTAGAAAACAAATGATGTACATTTTGGAGCTATACTACTGCAGCTATTTTAGTCCTACTTTATTCTACTCTTGATTTATAGATTTACCTTTCTGTTTTCTGTTTGTTTAAGCTTGTGATATTGAGCTTAAACTATACAATGCACTCAAAGCTATTGTGAGATAAAAGAGAAACCTATTTTCCAGATGATATTTGCAGTGTATCTATTTGATATTCATTGGCATGCTGGTAGACAAATTACCCTCACCCATCACTAATTAGACTCTGCATGTCTCAACAACCATATGTTGAATATTTCTGGTGTGTCCAGGCTTCTATGTCTCTCCCTCCCTTTCTTTCTGTCACATATTTGTGCTATCCATATCATATTTTATTCCACCTTGATCTGCTCTTGGCCTGGGCATCACCATCCAATCATTTGTGTGTAAATTATGAATGGCGGGAGGAGCTTTGTAGGTTCAACCCACACCTGGTGTGGTGCAAAGAAGCAATTCTGTGAATTTTCTGAAAACGAATGGCTTACTGATAAAGACCAATCATTAGCGTATTTCTTTTTCCTGTTTATGGCATGACAGCAACTGCAAGCGATAAAATGAGTGATTTGTCTTGGTAAAATGAACTGAATAAATAGCACAAAAATCAGTTCTCTAATCCTCAAAATACTCAAACGAATAAAAGAAAGTAGCAAACAGCATCTAAATGGGCATATTTTGACATTTTTTTCGATCATTATACATCTGCCAACTAACCTAATAACAATTCTGCAAATATTTGTGTCAGCTAATGTCTCTCACTTTTCAGCTAATAAATAATGCAATGTATTTACATGTTTTGAAGGCAATTCGTTTGCAGATCTAGAAAGGCCTTCATTCAAAAACAGCACAGCGGTAATTACTGTGCTCCGACTCCAAATCAAGAAACACTTTTCCTTCTGAAATGAATAACAAAATGGAAAGCATATAGATGTGACGATCATATAACAAAGCAGGGAGAGTGTTGTTTTGAGCTGAGAGGGCGTCAGATGAAGGATCCCATGGCTGCTTGAGCTGATAATGAGTCTCTCAGCTGTCTGAGTGGACCTTTGTTGGGTTCACAGAGACTTATTACAATGTCACCTCACTTTCATCTATATGGAGGGCAGGTCAGAACATCAGTGTAGCCAGTTAAAAAACAATATTCAGTGCTACTGAGTGGAAAGTGCGATGGTTTTCATTTAAATGTTAAACAAATATTGGCTATCAGATATGATAAATGAGCTTTGAACAAAAATAATTGGCAGGTTGATGACACCCATAAATGTTACTTAGTTACTTTTAATGAAAAGTAATAATTTACATTACTTCTGGGCTTGCTTGTTTGTTTTATTATATATATATATATATGTATAAATGCAAATTCATGCCTGTAGAGTAGAGGGCACAGCTAAAACAACCTTTCAGCTGTGCTGAGATTCTGGATTGCAGAAGGATCGGATGCAAAAAAAAAAAAAAAAAAACACAAATGTGATGTTTATCTAAAGGCCTTTTTGCTTATTAGTATGGTTGAATTGTATCACCAAAGGTCAGCAGCAAAGACATTGGTTAATAAAGTGAGATTAAATACATAAAGTATATTTGTGTAACATATTTAGTTATTGCATGTTTGCGTAATATTCTGAGTTTGCATTTCACTGTTTTTATTCATTTTGAGGAATAGTGAATCTGTTTTGTGCAAGTGAGATGGGTAAATGACTACTTACATTTTGTCTAGAACTACAATAACCATCATGTTTAACCATTGTGTGCACAATGCCTCTGCACTTACTCGCAATTTCTGTTAACATGGGGATGAGAGGTGTCAATCAATAAATAGGAAAACAAAGTAGCTTATTTGAAAAAGTAACTCAGATATTTTGTTGTAAATTTAAAAGTAAAGCATTACTTTACTGGTTACTTGAAAAAAGTAATCTAATTATGTAACCCTTGTTACTTTTAATGCGTTACCCCAAACAGTGAAAGACAACCACATAAAACCTAGACAATAACCAACCAGCACTGTAAACTAAGGGCTATACATACAAACACAGAACATTAAACGAGTCAGATAATAAGTGAATATGGTAACAAACAAGGACATAATCAGAAACCAAGGAAACCAAAACTAAACAGAGCTGGGAAACAGGAACAACAAAGGGTGGGAGTCTTGGTGGTGGATGCGGTCGAGCTGATGGAGGACTGGACCCTAAGGAAGCCGGCAGAGGAGGAACACACGGCAGAGCCGACAGAGGGTGGAGCCAGGGTGGAGCCTTGGCAAATAGTCTGGGCAGAGCCTGGGGACCGACTGAGGTGGAGGCGGGTGAGGTGAAGACCCAAATGGAGCTGATGGAATGAATGACCAGGATGACACAGTGGAACCGAGGTAGCACTGAGCCGACGATCTGACAGGCCGAGGTGAAGTCATGGGCCTGGAGGTCCGAGGTGAAGCTGGGTAATCCGCATCACCAAGCCAAGCTGGGGGTGGGAACATGGGTGAGAAATGGTTCAATTGACCACAAATCAATGAGCCAAAGCTCCACTTCTGGCTCAGGAATGGACTGGTCAGCGGGCGTAAGCAAACTCTGGCTCCAGGACTGACACGATGGCCAGCTCTGGCTCCAGGACAGATACAATGGCTTGCTCTGTAGCTGGAGTGGGCTCTAGCAATGGATCTGTGGCGGGCGCAGGCTTTGTAAGATTCATCTAACAGGCTCTTCCTCCTCGGCCTTGCAGACAGTGAAGGGGGATCCAAGACCGTGACAGCTTTAGACTTATGGGTTAATGACATAGATACAATTAATATGAATATCTTTTAAAAATCTACTTCAAAATTCTATGCCAAGTTCTTGGAAATGTAACATTTGGTTTTACAGATTCACTCCTTAAGTCAGTGTGTATATCCCTGTTCAGTTCAGTTCAGTTCCTTGTCCGTTCTTACATCTATTAGTACGTTTTTTGTTAGTGGCTGTTTCTCTCCTGGTTTTATATCCTCCTGTTATCCTATACAGGTCCTTCTAAAAAAATTAGCATATTGTGATAAAGTTCATTATTTTCCATAATGTAATGATAAAAATTAAACTTTCATATATTTTAGATTCATTGCACACCAACTGAAATATTTCAGGTCTTTTATTGTTTTAATACTGATGATTTTGGCATACAGCTCATGAAAACCCAAAATTCCTATCTCAAAAAATTAGCATATCATGAAAAGGTTCTCTAAACGAGCTATTAACCTAATCATCTGAATCAACTAATTAACTCTAAACACCTGCAAAAGATTCCTGAGGCTTTTAAAAACTCCCAGCCTGGTTCATTACTCAAAACCGCAATCATGGGTAAGACTGCCGACCTGACTGCTGTCCAGAAGGCCATCATTGACACCCTCAAGCGAGAGGGTAAGACACAGAAAGAAATTTCTGAACGAATAGGCTGTTCCCAGAGTGCTGTATCAAGGCACCTCAGTGGGAAGTCTGTGGGAAGGAAAAAGTGTGGCAAAAAACGCTGCACAACGAGAAGAGGTGACCGGACCCTGAGGAAGATTGTGGAGAAGGACCGATTCCAGACCTTGGGGGACCTGCGGAAGCAGTGGACTGAGTCTGGAGTAGAAACATCCAGAGCCACCGTGCACAGGCGTGTGCAGGAAATGGGCTACAGGTGCCGCATTCCCCAGGTCAAGCCACTTTTGAACCAGAAACAGCGGCAGAAGCGCCTGACCTGGGCTACAGAGAAGCAGCACTGGACTGTTGCTCAGTGGTCCAAAGTCATTCGGAAATCAAGGTGCCAGAGTCTGGAGGAAGACTGGGGAGAAGGAAATGCCAAAATGCCTGAAGTCCAGTGTCAAGTTCCCACAGTCAGTGATGGTCTGGGGTGCCATGTCAGCTGCTGGTGTTGGTCCACTGTGTTTTATCAAGGGCAGGGTCAATGCAGCTAGCTATCAGGAGATTTTGGAGCACTTCATGCTTCCATCTGCTGAAAAGCTTTATGGAGATGAAGATTTCGTTTTTCAGCACGACCTGGCACCTGCTCACAGTGCCAAAACCACTGGTAAATGGTTTACTGACCATGGTATTACTGTGCTCAATTGGCCTGCCAACTCTCCTGACCTGAACCCCATAGAGAATCTGTGGGATATTGTGAAAAAAAAGTTGAGAGACGCAAGACCCAACACTCTGGATGAGCTTAAGGCCGCTATCGAAGCATCCTGGGCCTCCATAAAACCTCAGTGCCACAGGCTGATTGCCTCCATGCCACACCGCATTGAAGCAGTCATTTCTGCAAAAGGATTCCCAACCAAGTATTGAGTGCATAACTGAACATAATTATTTGAAGGTTGACTTTTTTTGTATTAAAAACACTTCTTTTATTGGTCGGATGAAATATGCTAATTTTTTGAGATAGGAATTTTGGGTTTTCATGAGCTGTATGCCAAAATCATCAGTATTAAAACAATAAAAGACCTGAAATATTTCAGTTGGTGTGCAATGAATCTAAAATATATGAAAGTTTAATTTTTATCATTACATTATGGAAAATAATGAACTTTATCACAATATGCTAATTTTTTGAGAAGGACCTGTAAGTGTTTTTTTCATCTATTGCTAATTAAAGTTGACTGCTGCATCTAGATCCTGCCTCAACTAATCCTTGCTGCAACCAC
Organism: Anabarilius grahami; assembly: GCA_003731715.1. Taxonomy (NCBI): domain Eukaryota; kingdom Metazoa; phylum Chordata; class Actinopteri; order Cypriniformes; family Xenocyprididae; genus Anabarilius; species Anabarilius grahami. Next base: position 7,526,175 of record RJVU01059915.1, read on the forward strand.
TACATTACATTAACACAGCATTGGGAAATCTGAATGAATATTGTGAGGTTTTCCTGGGTTTGGTAATTTAGATGTCTGAAAACCTGAACTAACCTTGCCATGTTATTAAATAACTGTCAAAATATTATATATATTTTAAGAGATTTTCTGACTTTGGGTTAACAAAGATCCTTTCTATATCATTCCTGTTTTAATATATATGATTGTAAACAGTGCTTAAAGTGGCCTGGTACGCAATACGCAGTACTGGCACTTCTCTATTTTTACGTTTAGCATACCGCCAGTTTTCCTTGTGTACCGGCATTTCCAACATGTTGTGTATACAGAATCCTGCCGCGCCTTCCCTTCTTCTGGAACGCGTTTTGAACCGAGCATCGGAAGTACCGGCACTTTTATTTTTCCACTTCAAGCACTGATTGTAAAAAGATAAAGGAAAGCTAAAGGAACTAGTATGTTCTATCTGTACTGTGTATTCATTCACCCCCAGAAGTAAAACCCTAAATCTCACACGTCGTATTTAATTCTACTGTATGTGGGACCTATTCCACCCTCCAGTTGCACTACATGTCATCATTAAACTCCTGGGATCTGCTATCTCACTCGCCTCTACAGTTCCTGTGGGCTTAAACCAATTAGCGCATCCTCTTTATCTCAAATGACCAATAAATCAGTCGGCCGGTGGACTGTGAATTGGCCGCACACCCAAATCTATAGAGCATGTACGAAGGACTCAGAAGCTCGTGATTAATGACAATCGAGCAGCCTCCATAATGGCACAGGATATATGAATAGGATGTGTATGTATATATTCCATTTATATGAGCCCATGCTTCATAAATCACCTGTAATCTGTTGTAATTTGTGGCCAGGAGGACTCAAATAATGCAGAACCATTCAATGGTATTGATTTTTTTGTGCAGCTGATTGCATTGTCTACATGCCATATGAAATCTGGTTGTTTTTCATCAGCACAAAAGCTTGTAATTCACGGTTTCATTATATGTTTGAGTGGCATGCAAAACTTCAAGGGGTATTAGCGAAAGCCCCCGCATCTCTCATTTTACAACTCAATTAAACGAGACGAGAACTGCGGCGGTGTATGTGATTAACTTTTTAATCTGGCCACAAACTATGAGATGCATTTTTGGAGAGCAAATTAAAGTGACAAGCATTTGCCCCAAGCAATTTCTGTTGATAATCTACAAAGTGAGTGCAACACAATCAGACAGTGTAACAATGGTTAATTTTTCTCATAAAAGAGAGATAAATGAAACTTTGATTACTGAAAATGATCATGAATGTGCTATTTGCAGCTGCAAAGAACGGCTCAGACATACTGTCGCATATTCTAAGGATATCTCGTCATATGCCAAAAATTTTTTTTTTTTACGTCACTGTCCAGGTGCCAGGTCTCTAAAACTTAACAAACCATTCCAGAGAAAGGAGGGTGTATGGGCACTTCTCAGAATTGCTGTCATTGAAGAAACTCTGGCTATATGAAGTAAAGGCTTGAATACAGCTCTCAGATCTTTTCTGTTTCTGAATGCATCCAGCCTTGCCATACAGGGTCAAACATTTTTACAAGCAGCTGGAGGAAAGGACGTTGCTGAGTGCCACTTCTCTTGAGAAGAGATTGTGTAATCACTTAGATGTTTCCTCTACATTCATGCCAACAATAAGCCATCAGCTGCCACTCTGTAAAGAGAGACACTTTTATTTTATTGAAATGATTTTGAGTATGACAGCTGACCTCTTGGTATTGAATCAAGTGGACAAAGTTTGAAAGCACTAAAAGTCCATTCTTTCCTTATTTTAGAGCTAATATAAGACTAGTAAACATCTAATGTCTTAAGTTAACTGGTGTCATAATAAAAGCATACAACCTGGCGTGGTGATCATAATCTTATTTCACCCAAAAAAAGGTTTATTTAGCAAAAATGACTTGATGTAAAGTCAAATTTATTTGTATATTTATTTCACAATACACATTGTTTCAAAGCTGCTTTACAGACGATCGTGATGTTAATGTTTATATTTGCATTTAACAGAAGATCAGAGCTATTATAATATGGGTACTTATGTATATACTAATTTCCGGTACAAGCAAATTGTTGATTATTATAATGTTGTTAGTATTTAACATTCATTTTAACAGGAAGTCCATTTGTGCACAAATCTTACTTTGTCATTGGTTAGAAGTATATACATAAATGAATATTCTTATCAATAGATGCATAAAATTAGAAAAATTTTATAGATAATCCCTAACCCCAAGCAAGTTAATATATATATATAATATATATATATATATATATCTCAGAGATGACGTTTGTATGATGTTCTAATCATGCTCAACCAACTTTATAATTTACAAATGATTATAGTCACATTCCATATTTGTTTCTCTCCAAGAACATTGTTCGCTAATTGTCTTATGAAATTAGCCATGACTTCATAGAGTGAGAAATATCATTTTTTAATTGTATTGTTTTCCCTGGGGAAACTTGAGCATGATGTTGTATGTAATTACAAAAGTCAAGCCAAAAACATCTTATGAAATATTAATGATACTCTTTCAAGAACACTTATCAGGAGGTTAATGAATAATTATTGCGTGCTTTATTGCGTTGGCATTGTCACTTTGTATAGAACCACTACACGCCTATTGAACACGAGCATGACGTCACTGTTTTCACAATTTGCATTTTTATAGTTTATATAGAGACAATAACGGTATTGTTTTCAAAAACTTGTCATTTGAAACCTGTTTTCAAAAACGCAGTTGTTGTGTAAACGGTGTTGTGTAAACTGCCCCTTAGTTTTGCCTTTTGGTTTCATTTTCCCTGTTCCCAATTTTCCTGTGTTCCTGGTCATTATTAATTTCCATGGTTTCTGATTAAACACACACCTTTTTCTGTTACATCACTCCTATTTAAGCCCGTAGTTCCCTGTGTTCAGTCTCGTTTATCTTTGATGGGGTTGATTCTTCTATTAGTTACTCCTGCGATCTCCTGAGTGTTATTGTTAAATAAAGTGTTTGTTTACTTCTTCATCGTGCGATTACTAGTCACACCAGCACAACGTGACACCTGGATTACCACAAAAATGATGCTGATTTTGGAACACTGAGGAAAAAAATGTATTTCCTCTTTCCTTACAAATATTTTTAGATACTCTCTAGACAAAATACAAAATTGGATATAGGGATCCAAAAATTAAATGCCAGTTTATTTTAGTCTATTTTATTTAATTTACAAAGTTTACAAAAACACCCACACATCTCCTATAAAAACATAATAGTTCTCCTCCACTTAAAAACACAATAACGCTTAAAGGGATAGTTCACCCAAAAATTATCCCATGATTTACTCACCCTCAAGCCATCCTAGGTGTATATGACTATATTCTTTGAGACGAACACAATTGGAGATATATTTAAAAAATATCCTTAGTCCTCCAAGGTTTATAATGGTTGTGAATGGGGGGCCACGTTTTAAAACAAAGAAAAAAATGTATCCATCCATAATCAAAGTAATCCATACGGCTCCAGAGGGTTAACAAAGGCCTTTTGAAGTTTGTAAGAAATATATCCAAATTTAAAACCTAATAAATTCAAATAACAAGCTTCCGGCGCTATAACAAATAGGGCTGTGCAACAAACTCAAGCTCCTCTTCTCTGATATCGAAATCCTCCGACATTTCTCTTTAAAATTTCTCATTTTATACTTCTATTTTGTGACCGGTGTTTTATTTTTGCTCTCTCCTTTGCACCACCGCGTTCGTCATTGCGTCACTGCATCAGGTCAAAGGTTGCTCTTCTGCCCAAATCGACTTGCACAGTATGTGTACGGTTGTCCGCCGGAAGCTAGTTATTTGAATTTATAAAGTTTTAAATATGGATATTTTTCTTACAAAAACACATCACTTCACTTCAAAAGGACTTTATTAACCTCTGGATTCGTATGGATTACTTTGATCATGGATGGATGCATTTCTTTTGTTTGTTTGTTTTAAAACATGGCCCCCATTCACCACCATTATAAACCTTGGAGGACTAAGGATATTAAGAAGATAGTCATATACACCTAGGATGGCTTGAGGGTGAGTAAATCATGGGATAATTTTCATTTTTGGGTGAACTATCTCTTTTAACCTTCAGTTGTAATGAGTTGTAATGCCCAATTCAATAAATTTCCCAAACTTAGCACACCAACTTTTGGATTTACAAACTTACTCATGGAGTGATATGTTCAATCTAAAGAGCATATATGAAGGAATTACAAATGTGTTTTTAATGCATTCATTTTTTTTTCACCCAAAATCACTTCATAAAATCATGACATCGTAAATTGGAACCATTGTTCCAAAACCTAGTGAGCCGCTGCTTTGTCACAGTTTAGTCACAGAGCTCATTGCAATGCATTATGGGATAGCTTTCAACAAAATAGGTAATATTGCCATAGATTTAAAAGTTTGAGGCTAAAAGCGAATTATTGCTAATCAGTATGATACTTTGAGAAAGCGTGTAGCATTGCAAAAACGTTTCGTCATTCTTTTGGTTTTCACACACATTTATTCACGATCTTAATGCCTTCCAACACTGAAGCTAATGCACAAAAATTGGGATCTCAGTATATGAACGTGACACTGTTTGTGTAAACATGTTGTGTCTGCAATATTTAAATAGCTGTATTTTTAGCCCTCTAGCCTAACTGCATCGTTCAGGTCTTGCAAAAGTGTTTCTACTGGGTCTTGGTTGTAATCAGGTATTTGGCTCACAGATGTTGCACATACTGTATAACATTCAGTGACAGTGCAGTGTTTGCAGTATTCTAGATTCAAGTCAAATGGAAAAGCTTAAATGTCACTTTTTGTCACCAGAGACTTTCAAGGAATGTATGGACATACAGCCAGGCAGCAGCATGAAGCATGACTCCTCAGCTAGAACCAAGGCTGTTTTCTGCTCCAGAGCAACCATTGCCTGCTATTGTCATTATGAATAATGTCGCATTGATCTCGGTGCGCTCTTGAATAGTGCTCCACGCACTAATGAAATTCGCAGCTCCACTCATGAATGGGATACAGTACAAACAGCTCAGAGATGAAAGTCACGGTATAACTCAAAGCAAATTCTCTTTGGTTTTCAACATGCGTTTACGTTTAAAACATCAGCACCAGAGTGTAAGGGCATGTAGAACCATGCCAAGAAAATTGCTTTACAAATTTGTGTTAAATAATTTACAGGATCACACAAATATTAGTGTTGCAATCAAATAAAATACAAAAAATAACATAACTCACTTTGAGACCTATATAGATCTTAAAACATATCTAAAACTTTTTTTTTTATCAAGCCGAGCTCCTGGAGGCGTGCCGTGGGCAAAGCTAAAGAGTCACGAGCACGCGCAGCTAAACAAATGTATTTAAACACACACAATACATCGCATTATCCCTGGATAACGTATGATTCACTATACATTCGTGTTGTTTACATTATATGCACTTACACGCCAATTGCCAACAAAGCAGACATTTGATGCAGTTTTACTTACCGCCTGCGATTCTGACTTATGGCCGGGATCGCTCCATATTTCAGTTTCAAACGATCTGCAAATCCAGCGTCGAACTGGGCCTTATTCATGAAACCATAAGCACCGATCCTGAAGGGGTTGAGCAGCCACGTAAAACCACGAGATATTCCCCATTAATTTTAACCAATTAAAACTGATTGCAACTTTCAGACATGACTTTATCCTTATTTTGATTGTTAATTTGAGGCGGTTTCTATGGTTATTTTAATGAAAAATGTCTAGAGCGCATCTATGTAATGCAAGAGCACAAATCTCTCAGCTCCACTGTTCCCTTAATGCTGGGTTCATTGGGAAACAAGGTTATCTTTCTTTTTTTGGTGACATTGTTGATTTCATGGTCTAAAAACAAAGTGACAAATCTTTCTCAAGCAAGTCCTGTGCAGCGTGCAGAAATTTATTGACTGAAAGGTGAAGACAAACACACGATTGTGACAAGATATGGTTTTATGTGTTTTTCAAGCCATCTCAAGGTATTTATTGACAACAAAGTACAAACCCGATTCCAAAAGAGTTGGGACACTGTACAAATTGTGAATAAAAACAGAATGCAATGATGTGGAAGTTTCACATTTCAATATTTTATTCAGAATACAACATAGATGACATATCAAATGTTTAAACTGAGAAAATGTATCATTTTAAGGGAAAAATAAGTTGATTTTAAATTTCATGGCATCAACACATCTCAAAAAAGTTGGGACAAGGCCATGTTTACCACTGTGTGGCATCCCCTCTTCTTTTTATAACAGTCTGCAAACGTCTGGGGACTGAGGAGACAAGTTGCTCAAGTTTAGGAATAGGAATGTTGTCCCATTCTTGTCTAATACAGGCTTCTAGTTGCTCAACTGTCTTAGGTCTTCTTTGTTGCATCTTCCTCTTTATGATGCGCCAAATGTTTTCTATGGGTGAAAGATCTGGACTGCAGGCTGGCCATTTCAGTACCCGGATCCTTCTTCTACACAGCCATGATGTTGTAATTGATGCAGTATGTGGTCTGGCATTGTCATGTTGGAAAAGGCAAGGTCTTCCCTGAAAGAGACGACGTCTGGATGGGAGCATATGTTGTTCTAGAACTTGGATATACCTTTCAGCATTGATGGTGCCTTTCCAGATGTGTAGGCTGCCCATGCCACACGCACTCATGCAACCCCATACCATCAGAGATGCAGGCTTCTGAACTGAGCGCTGATAACAACTTGGGTTGTCCTTGTCCTCTTTAGTCCGGATGACATGGCATCCCAGTTTTCCAAAAAGAACTTCAAATTTAGATTCGTCTGACCACAGAACAGTTTTCCACTTTAAATGGCCACAGTCCATTTTAAATGAGCCTTGGCCCAGAGAAAACGCCTGCGCTTCTGGATCATGTTTAGATATGGCTTCTTTTTTGACCTATAGAGTTTTAGCCGGCAACGGATTGTGTTCACCGACAATGTTTTCTGGAAGTATTCCTGAGCCCATGTTGTGATTTCCATTACAGTAGCATTCCTGTATGTGATGCAGTGCCGTCTAAGGGCCCGAAGATCACGGGCATCCAGTATGGTTTTCTGGCCTTGACCCTTATGCACAGAGATTGCTCCAGATTCTCTGAATCTTTGGATGATATTAGTAGATGATGATAACTTCAAACTCTTTGCAGTTTTTCTCTGAGAAACTCCTTTCTGATATTGCTCCACTATTTTTTGCCGCAGCATTGGGGGAATTGGTGATCCTCTGCCCATCTTGACTGCTGAGAGACACTGCCACTCTGAGAGGCTCTTTTTATACCCAATCATGTTGCCAATTGACCTAATAAGTTGCAAATTGGTCCTCCAGCTGTTCCTTATTTGTACATTTAACTTTTCAGGCCTCTTATTGCTACCTGTCACAACTTTTTTGGAATGTGTAGCTCTCATGAAATCCAAAATGAGCCAATATTTGGCATGACATTTCAAAATGTCTCACTTTCAACATTTGATATGTTATCTATATTCTATTGTGAATAAAATATAAGTTTATGAGATTTGTAAATTATTGCATTTCTTTTTTATTCACACTTTGTAGTGTCCCAACTTTTTTGGAATCGGGTTTGTATATAATAATGCAGTGCTAATTGACAACCTTTTTAATGTTTTTGAAATAAGTCATTTATGCACTTATGCTGCATTTACTTAATCAAAAAATACAGTAAAAACAGTAATATTGCGAAATGTTACAAATTAAAATAGCTATTATATATAGCTAAAATAGTTTTCTATGTGAATATACTTTAAAATGTAATTTATTCCTGTGATTCAAAGCTGAATATCAGCATCATTACTCCAGTCTTCAGTATCACATGATCCTTCAGAAATAATTTTAATATGATGATTTGCTTGTGGAAATTTTCCAAATTTTCCAAAAAGAATCAATTTTTCTGGATTCTTTGATTAATAGAAAGTTCAATGAACAGCATTTATTTGCATTTATTGTCACTGTTACTTTGATAAATTTTGTGCATCCTTAATGAATAAAAGTATTACTCTTACCACAAATGTTTGAATTGTATCATGGTTTCCACAAAAATATGAAGCAGCACAACTGTTTTCAACATTTATAATAATCATAAATGTTTCTTGAGCAGCAAATCATCATATTAGAATGATTTCTGAAGGATCACGTGACACTGAAGACTGGAGTAATGATGCTGAAAATTCAGCTTTGATCACAGGAATACATATTTTATATTCACATAGAAAACATCTATTTGAAATTGTAATAATATTTCACAATATTACTGTTTTTACTGCATTTTTTGATTAAATAAATCCAGCCTTGGTGAGCAGAGGAGACATAAGCCTATTTCAATTGTACAATTACAATTTTGATAGGTACTGTATTTTCTGCTTTATTATGTGATCTTTTTTTACTATTATTATTATTTTTTTACATTGTATAAAATCCATGAGGACTTAATGCACAAGTGTTTGGAGTACATAAACCAATCATAAAATTGTCATAAAATATACGGAAAAATATTAGATACTGGTTATTGTTCAGCAGTGTATTTGATTTCTTATTAAAAGAAAATTGATTTCAAATTAAAAACAAGAGATGAGATAAAAAAAAAAAAAATCTATCAATTAGACAAAGGTCAGATAAAAAAATGGTATTACACCCAACATTTCTGTCCCCCTCACTTCTAAAATGATGGCTACGCCCCTGTTGATGGGCAGCTCTTGCTCTCTCACTCTGGTTGATGTGTGTGCACGTGCTTTTTCAGGAAAAGTGCCCGTACAAGGAATTCCCTTTATGACATCATACAGGGCCATACTCGAAAAAAACTTTCCAAAACTTATACGAACCCTGAAAGAGTGTATTTGGCCCAGAAATACTCTGCCATACGTCCAACTCGTTTTTTTAAACTTTGGCCATGTTTAACAGTGTAAATAAGTCAGAATGCATGAAATAGCATTAGACATCCTCTCTAAATCATATACATCTGGGACGGCATGAGGGAGTAAATGATAAGAGAATTTTTATTTTTGTGTGGAGTATCCCTTTAAGAAAGTAAATAACATTCACTTTGATTTCATGGTGACTTTCACATGGGTCACCTTAAACTCTGGGCCCACCCAAACCTCTAAACTTACCTACGCCCATGTACATTGAGTGTATTTTCACCTGTCACAGAGAGAGGGCTTTCACACTAGCATCTGTAACATGACATGTAGGAGAGAAGCTCTCCACTGCCATCCTTCCCAGGGGGACTGTCTCATTTGCTTGAGGCTGCTGCCGCTGAGGTTCTCTGATAATAAAGGACAATGTCACAGCCCACACAACCCCCCCCACCCACTCACTCACTTTACACTCCTTCTTCGCAGCCGGACCCGCCACTCAAATTAATCAGCCTGAAACGGCATCATCCCCGGCAACTCTGTCACCACGTGAGTCGACAGAGATGTTCCAGACGCTTCTCTGCTGCCCGTCCGGCCCGAGTCATCATTAGTCCCGGCAGCCACAGCTGCGGCCGAGAGCTCCACCTGCCAATTAGGGGCACCTGTCCAAACTCTGCTGCCAGTCAGTCACCGCTCACAGTGCGAACACACCCCCGCAGTTCACATTGAGCCGGGGCACTTTGACATTCTCTGCCGATTTGGTCTGAGATTTTGCAGAGGATGACAAAGTAATGGCTGAATAAATAAACGACTGGAAAGTGACAGATAAGACAGTTATTTATGAGTAATATGCATATAGAGTTTTTTTAAAACGCCTTGCATAAAGGTCATTAAATCTCTTGTTGCACAGTGTCATATGCTTACAGTGTGGCCCCATCCGTGAATGTTGTTCTGTGCCAATAGGTGTGTCGTGTAGATGACATTGAGCTGTAATAGTTGGGTTTCTGGTAAATCCTGCAACACCTGGCTCTGTTAGAGTGTTTTCATGAATGCTTGGAGCAGAGGCAATTGTGACCGACCTTAAAATGAAATCCAAGTAGACAGTTCTTGTCATTTTTTTATAAACTACTAAAGTGTTAAAGACTTATAAACTGTTAAAGACAGACCTACATTAAGTAGACCTACTATAACTATCTGAGGCAGTTAATCGATATGGCTATGCGTTCGTTGAAGTCATCAATATGCATTATTTCAACTTATTTTTAAAGAATTTTTTTATATATATACTTACATTTATTTTAATTATATTTTAATTATATTTTATTTATAATATGCTACAAATATTTATTATATTATAGGCCTACTATTTTTTTAAATTCTTAATAAAAAAATAAAAATAAAATAAAGACACTTCTGGCATACATTTAAATTGACAGCTGCCATGGTGTTTATTTGTAGTCTCTGGCTGCATTCCACTCCACTTTTAGACGCATACTCGCAAACTTCCCTAAGCACTTTCCCTCGGGGAAATCCCTGCCGCCATTGCAGCCGATGCACCGTACCGTAGGTGAATCATAGTTTCTGCGACATTAGTGCCACCTAGCGGAATTACAAAAATACAGCATATTACAGCACGAGACATGCGAAAGGGTCTGAGTCTGACTCAATTGAGTGTCTGACTCAATTGTGTTTGAATTCAAATTGTGTTTGAATTCAAACACAAAACAACAGCTTTTATGGGTGCTCGTGAAGGCATCAACAGGTAAATGTAGGCTACTTTCAATAAAAGGTCAAACAAGGAATACTTACAGCTGTGTTGCTATGTGTCATGAGAGTAGCAACTAAGCAGCTCTAGACCTGTCCATCAAACATTTCTGCACCAGGTGCATTTTTGACATAACACACCACCCAGCATACCCAGTTAAAAATGTCACCGCTGATATATATATATATATATACAAAGTCCCTTTAAGACAAGTCATTTCACTCGGCGGCCATCTTTGAAACGCCTCTCGGACATGCAAGTGCAGCTCCTATCTCTTTGAATGGGGAAACATCAAATTCGACAAAAAACTGTATTTTTCAGGCTGGATCAAGCTAATGCGCATGCGCAGTCCTAAATGCTGCAGTCCTAACATTTCTGCACCAGGTGCATTTTTGACATAACACACCACCCATGTGTGTCTCATTTCGGAGGCACGCGTCTGACTGTTTCTATAGGAACAGAAGCTTCTAACGGCCGCTGCAGGGACGCCATGTCAATTTACCAGTCGGCGATTGGCTCTTATTTAGAAGGCGGGACTTATTTTGCCATATTGCGGGTTGCACTTTCTCCTATTCAAAACAATACGAGTGACACGTCTTGTGTTATTCTATAGTCTTTGATATATATCAGGGGCGTTTCCTCCGAGGAGGCAAGGGAGGCAGTGCTTCCTCAAAAAAATAAAAAAAAATAATTGATATTATAAAAACAAAACAAGGCAAATATTACAAAATTTGACATTAAAAAGTGTAAAAGTCATTCGTTTTTTTATAAGTAGCAGCGACATCCCTAAAGCATGTGGTGGGTTTGGTGGCGGATAATTAAGAAAGAATGGGGGAAAGTCATGTGAGGGGAGGCAATGCCTCCCTCGAGCTATGATTGGATATTATCGGTTATAATTGAATATGATTGGTTCATGCAATAAATCCCGCCTCTTGTTTAGGCTCATTCTCGTCGAATCGCCCTGAATAAAGACGATGGAAGTTAATGGAAGACTAATTAAAAAGTAAGTAATCAACTGTCATATCATCCCTTTATGTCACGCCAAAATCAAACTTGAAATGGCCTGAAAACATGATGACTGTGGGGTTTTTTAATAAGCAATCAGTTTGATGAAATTATATCTTCATGTCTGTGTCTGTGACCAGTGCGTATAAGCTTGATGACTGCTGAAAATAAGATGACTATTAAAAAAGAAAAGCTGAGCATTAGTTCACAAATAATATATATTTAAATTGTTACTGCCTTTAGTTATTTTGGAGTAAATTTAAAAATGCATAAAAACACAAAATTTATGAAATTTATACTTGGTTTTAATAAACAGAACGTTACATAGTGTAAAAATACAAAATAGAATTGTTTTATGTAATGTTTATTTAATCAGTAAAAGTATTAGCAGGCTTCTCTGAAAGCATAATTAAAATGATCAATGCGAAATATACCTTTACTTTCACAGCAGAAATTTCAATTATATTCTTCTGTTAATAACATTTTAAAAAAGAAAAAAACATTACTTATCTAAAAAAGTAACTGATGTTATGGTGAATGTTATGGTACTGTATGTTATGACATGGACAAATGTTATGGTGTAAATTTTTCAAATAACATAACTTTACTCATTACTTTAAAGTCTGATTATGTAACATGTTACTTGTAACATGTTACTATTTCTGTAACACCGCCTGTCATTTTATAAAATAATTTATCAGCAAAAAAAGTTTTTGTATTCATTTTATTTTCTTGTCTACATTTGATGCCAGGACCAGCCAGTTATGCAAACACATCAGGTAGCTTCAAACTTAGGACATGGTGGATATCAGAAATAAAATGACATTACAGACAACAAAGCTGTCTACACTGGAAGCATGGTGTCTTCATTTGACAGACCCCTTATATCTATTTTTGAGTTCTGCACAGCTACTGGACTTTTTTCCCCATCCATCACAAATAAAATATTTTTTTTAATGAATTGCATACAGTATGTGTGAATTTCCATGAATTTAATTCAGAGTGAGAGAGAGGCTGCTTTGCAAGAAACATAAAGCCACAAATATACTTTATGCACATTCTTGCCTTCGAAATTATGCACCCACACAATTTGGAACGCAAGGACGAGCAAAGTTGATCTGCATTCGCGTAGGCTACTTGCGTGAAGTATGTTTCTGGCTAAAAAGAAATAGAGTAACAAAAACTTTATTGAGAGAGTGTGTTAATAAGAAGAGAGAGCCTTTACCGAGTCTGAGTCGCAAGCTGCACATAAAGACCTTTAAACAATTGGATACACAGGAATCCATTTTGGTTTCAACAAAATGTTAGTAAATATTTTACTTCATAAAGCATTCTTTTGTTCAATGTGTTCTGATGTATCTATCTTGGGGGCAGTCGTGGCCTAATGGATAGAGAGTCGGACTTGTAACCCAAAGGTCATGGGTTCGAGTCTCAGGTCCGGCAGGGATTGTCGGTGAGGGGAGTGAATGTCCAGCGCTCTCCCCACCCTCAATACCACGACTGAGGTGAGACCCTTGAGCAAGGCACCGTACCCCCAACTGCTCCCCGGGCGCCGCAGCAATGGCTGCCCACTGCTCCGGGTGTGTGTTCACGGTGTGTGTGTTCACTGCTGTGTGTGTGCACTTGGATGGGTTAAATGCAGAGCACAAATTCCGAGTATGGGTCACCATACTTGGCCACATCACTTCACTTCACTTCACTATATTACTGAGATATACCTTTCCAGACAATTCAGTACATGATTCACTGAACTCCTCATGGTTCATACTGAATCAACTGAAGCCGTTTCAATAATACATTCCTACCGATCCACTGAAAATAACCCACTCAAAAGAGAGATTTATTCGTTAATCGGACATCGTTAGTTCTGATTCTAAACAAATTAAAGCTGCTGTCCATAAATTTTTTTGGTTAAAAGTGATCCGAAATAAATTTTTGAGCAAGTAAATAACAAGCCAGTGTTCAAAACTATCTCCTTACCTTAGTGGTATAAATGTTTTATAATAAAATCGGTACTGGTGGGTTTCCGCGGGAAATTCGAGCATGTTGCCATTCGTCTTTGTGTCATTATGTCACGTCTGTAAACATAAAAAATGAGTCCCAGCTAGTAGGCTATATGTGAGGATGCTGCAGGTGGCGGATCATTTATAGTGTTTTCTTACAGCAGCTGGAATAATTAAACTTATCATTTTGATGGCAGATTGTAATCCAGAAAGGTCCAAATGACTAGCCTGGATGCCAGCCGAACTTAGCCCCGCCCACAACATTTTGAGGTCGGGGAGTTCGGTCTGGACTCGATCCGTAGAGGAGTAATTATGCCCGAACAGAAACTGTTTGGACCAATCACATTGTCAGGGCGATGATTGACAGATTATCACCAGAAACGTAATCAGCCACGTCATCAAAGAGCGCTTGGGTTGAATTAGTTTACAACAATGATGGCTGTTGTTGAAGAACTGAGATGTGTAGATTCCGCCATCGCGTCCGTTATAGAAGATATTGACAGCGCATTCATTTTAAAAGATTTTAAAATTCTTTTTACAACACCGGCAAAGATTGTTTACGCTCATCTTCTACTAGTTCCAGCATCCAACTATGCGTCGCTCAACATACGTCACTTACTCTTTCTGACTGGTTGTAGGTCTATCCAATTGAGGTCTTTCCTGGATCGGTTGAAATACGCCCCCATAATCAAAGCCCAATGGAGCAGTATCAGACTCATATTCTGACTAGAATTGAGTATGACCACGTCAGGCTACCAAATGACATTAATCAGTGACAACTGAAGATTCACCTGTAGTCAAAAGCAAAAGACTTCGGACTGCGGAGTGGCAACAGAAATTTAAATCTACAGGGTAACGCTAATACACACTAAATACACATAGGCACGCAATGCTGATGTTGTTAACACTAAAAATTTGAGAAAAAAAGTATAATAATAATAATTTGCACGGTTTGGCGTGATCCGAGCTAAGTGATCGTTAGATTTAATCACCATTGGCAGCACTATTTATACTTTTTTGTCAGTTGGTCAGAATAAAAGTGGCAGACATGTTACTTGTTCAGATGACATTTTCCGGTGAAAAGTCTTATTTTGGTCATACTTCCAAGACGTAGAATCTGTGATTCCAAAGTACAGTATCCACACCGGTGTGGTGACTGACAGCAAACATTAGATCCATCCATGCTGAGGAGCCGTGCCGATCCACAACCCATGTAAAAATGATAATTCCGCAAATAACTGCAATTGTTTCTCAGGTTTCAAACAGAGATGGCGACAAAGAGGCAAAACTTATGGACTGCAGCTTTAAAATATGTGAGACACAACTTGTGAGCTGAAATATTGTCAGGAGAACTGTAAACCTTTTGCTTTTGCCAACATTACCCTTCTATAAAATCTATGGGGGAAAAACTACTAAAAAAATCTACATGGTTAAACAACTAGCATTGCTATATTATAGGCCTATTTTTTTGTCAGGAAAGAGAAAGAGAGGAAACACAGGACCCCCTTTCCTCATAGGGTGGTAACATCTTGGTTACAAAGGTAACCCTCGTTCCCTGAACGAGGGAACGGAGACGTACGTCGGACAGACCGACAAATAGGAATCTCGCTAGAGAGGCCAATCTAATTCGAGTGTAACTAAAACAAACCAACTAGACATATGGGATCCCTGTAGGGTCACACATATGGTACCCAGCCTAAACCCGGTTCTCAAGGATGCAACGGAGTATAGGCCTGGCGCCAGACGGTCCGCCACGTCGGCTGCCGAAGGGAGATTGGAGGACTCAACAGGGTTTGCCTTGTAGGGACTCTCTGGAGTAAAAGTGCATGTAAGCACAGCAAGCCGACACTAAGCCGGGGCCTCTCCGTGCCTCTGACCTGAGATGAGAACACGGGAGGAGACCGGCTCGACACGAAGGCTATAGAATCTAGCGAACGTGTAAGGTGTCGCCCAGCCCGCAGCTCTACAAATGTCTGTCAGCGAAGCACCACGAGCCAGCGCCCAGGAGGATGCCACACCTCTCGTGGAGTGAGCATGCCACACCTTTCGTGGAGTGAGCATGCAACCTGAGTGGGCAGGGCACGCCTTGAGCTTGGTAAGCCAATGCGTCCTGAAGCTTTGGGTTCTGTCTATGTACAGTCGCAAAGCGCGAAGTGGACAGAGCAAAGCCAGGGCTGGGTCTGCCTCCTCCGGGGGCAGCGCTTGCAGGCTCACTACCTGGTCCCTGAAGGGAGTGGTAGGAACCCTGGGCACATAGCCAGGCCGGGGTCTCAGTACCACGTGGCTGTCACCCGGCCCGAACTCTAGGCACGATTCGTCGACCGAAAATGCCTGCAGGTCCCCTACCCTCTTGATGGAGGCCAATGCAACCAGCAGCAAATTCTTCATAGACAGAATCTTTAAGTCTGCTGACTGCAAGGGCTCAAAGGGAGCATTCTGGAGTGCTCTCAGCACCAGAGCAAGGTCACAAGAGGGTATGGAGGGGGGTCGAGGAGGATTTAACCACGTGGTATGCGGAAATAGCAGCAGCATGAACTTTGAGGGTGGAGGGGGACAGCCTACGCTCCAACCGTTGCTGCAAGAATGAAACCACGATTCTGATCGAGCATCTTCGGGGGTCTTCTCGGCGAGAAGAGCACCACTCGACGAACAGGTTCCACTTCAAGGCGTAAGCACGTCTCGTAGACGGTGCACGTGCCGAAGTGATGGTGTTAAGTACCTCGGGGGGTAAGTCACCTAGAACCTCCGCATCCCGTCCAGGGACCAGACATGGAGTTTCCAGAGGTCTGGATGCCAAAGTGTGCCCCGTCTCTGTAACGAAGTAGCGGTTCGTACAGTTATTAATCAATTTATGGGTGGAATATGAATATAATATTATTATGCATATTATGCATGTGCAAGTATTATGCACATACCGACCCAAGGGGGAATTAAACATATATAGTTAATTAATTACAACGAATTATAATCAATTATATATATGATTAGTTCTGGTTTAATAATTATTTAGAGAAACTGTTCGTTTGTCCAGCAAACTAAGCTCCTCATAGAATATTATAAACGGATTTATTCTTTTGGCCACAAGAATAAATTCCTATTATAGCATCAAAGCATAAAGTGATCGACAAACGTTAAAGTGACTTGGTCTTCGGTTGAAAGAACAAACAGAACAATTCTGACAGGGATATAATGCATTTAATATGTAAAACTAATACTACAAAGGTTATACGGTTAAATAGGCACAAAAAGGATATACATATACAAAACGAAAGTAAAGGCAGAAAAGAGAGTGATCAGAACAGTGGCAATTTACAAACAGATAAACCTCTGAGAGCCAGCAAAAAAAAACAGTTAAAAACGAATCTTAACAGGTTACTTGCATGAGTTTGGTCAGCTCGAGTGCTGGAGTTCGCAGAGTTTCAGTGCGCGGGGCTTGGCGTGATTGGTCCTTTCCCAAAGAGGCTGTTTCTTCGGCGGGTTTTTCAAACAGGGTTTTAAACTGAGAAGTGATATTGCCGGAAAATAAAGAAGAGAGTTGGACTCCGTGATGGAGCGTCGAAAGCTTGACGACAGGAAAACTTGCGTCCTGACGACAGGAAAAACTTGTGCTACAAAGGGACGCGTGTCATTGTGTTTTAAAGACAACAGACCAGACCGCCTCCTGGGAATCGTCCGCCAATAATAGCGTTGCCATTTTGGCGGGGAAAACCTTTCTTTGTCCTGTCTCGAGGTTAATCTACATAATTTATGAGCTTATCAAATCGGTGGATAATTTCCTCATGGGACCATTAAAATAGAACCATGCATCTTACCACAATGAAATATACATGGGTGAATAAAGGAGAGCAAGGATGTTACAGCGAGTCCAAACTCGACATATAAGGGAAGCATATCAAAGGAGTTATAGTTTCAAGTCAAAAGTAATCGTTAGAAATGACACTAGTCTAAACACTAAGAAAACATGCATGCACTAGACATACAACTCAGGTACATTTTTGGCATAGTCATATTAGTATATAAAGTCCTTATGCGTGTGTGCGTGTGTGTGTGTGTCTCTGTGTGTGCGCGTGTTTGATATTGAAATGCCGTGTCGCCACATGGCCCATGGTAATGTGATCCGAGACAATCATGATTGTTTGAAGTCGCACTGGAGGTGTTCGGGGATCTATCACACAGTCATAAAGGTGTCCAGGAGGTCTGTAACTGTCCATCAGGCCGGAGCCAAAACGTTGATTTACAAACCAAAGTTCAACGAGTTAAAGCTTAAACACAGTTTATGATGCGCCCGCTAAATTCTGATTGATCGCAGACGCTACATCTCTGAGAAAGAAGGTCTTTCCTCAGAGGGATGCGCCAGTGAGGGGTTGTCGCAAGGAGCGAGAGTTCTGGGAACCGGGTCCGGTTGGGCCAATAGGGCGCAACTAACAGGACCTGCTCCTCGTCCTCCCTGACCTTGCACAAGGTCTGTGCAAGCAGGCTCACTGGGGGAAACGCATATTTGCGAAGGCCTCGGGGCCAGCTGTGTGCCAGTGCATCTGTCCCGAGAGTTCCCTCGGACAGGGAGTAAAACAACTGGCAGTGGGAGGTTTCTGGTGAGGCAAACAGGTCTACCTGAGCCTCCCCGAACTCTCTCCAAATCAGCTGGACCACCTGGGGGTGGAGTCGCCACTCTCCCGGCAGCGCAGCTCGTGAGAGCTCGTCGGCCACACGGTTGAGCACACCGGGGACATGAATGGCGCAAAGCGACCTCAGATGCTTCTGACTCCAAAGGAGGAGATGGCAGGCGAGTTGCGACATGCGACGGGAGCATAGACCACCAAGGCGTACTGCTAGCAACTCGAGGCAGTTGATGTGCCAATGCAGTTGGGGGCCCGTCCACACCCCCGAAAGGTGAATACCACAGCATGCCGGGACACCTGCTCTAAGGGCACCCCTGCCCGAAGAAACAAGGGGTCCGACCACGGGCTGAAGGCTTGGCGGCATTCCGGAGTGACTGCCACCCAGAAAGTCCCGCGTTGCCACACCCATCTCGGGACTCGGCCGTGAAGTCAGTGTTGAAGGGGTCTCGTATGAAGCAAACCGAGCGGAGTTACTGCCGCTCCGGCCGCCATATGCCCCAGGAGCCTCTGAAAGAATTTCAGTGGGACCGCTGTCCTGCCTTTGAACGAATTCAAGCAGTTCAACACCGACTGAACACGTGCTGTCTGTTCGACCGAATCCNCATCTCGGGACTCGGCCGTGAAGTCAGTGTTGAAGGGGTCTCGTATGAAGCAAACCGAGCGGAGTTACTGCCGCTGCGGCCGCCATATGCCCCAGGAGCCTCTGAAAGAATTTCAGTGGGACCGCTGTCCTGCCTTTGAACGAATTCAAGCAGTTCAACACCGACTGAACACGTGCTGTCTGTTCGACCGAATCCAACTCCATACCGAGAAAAGAGATCCTCTGCACAGGGGAGAGTTTGCTCTTTTCCCAGTTGACCTGAAGGCCCAACTGGCTGAGGTGACTGAGCACCAGGTCCCTGTGTTCGCACAACTGATCCTGCGACTGAGCTAGAAGAAGCCAGTCATCGAGATGGTTGAGGATGCAAACACCCTGTTCTCTCATGGGAACAAGGGCTCCCTCCACGACTTTCGTGAAGAAGCGGGGAGACAGGGCCAGCCCGAAGGGTAGGACCTTGTACTGATATGCTCGACCCTCAAACGCAAAGCGCAGGAACGGCCTGTGTCGAGGTAGAATCGAGACATGAAAGTATGCGTCCTTCAGGTCGATCACTGCAAACAAATCTCGGGGACGGGTGCACTCTAAAATGCGTTTCTGCATGAGCATTTTGAACGGTAGCTTGTGGAGGCTCCGATTCAAAACTCGCAGGTCCAAGATCGGTCGTAACCCACCGCTTTTGTTGGGTACAATGAAGTAGGGACTTGTAGAACCCTGACCTCATATTGGCTGGAGGGACCGGCTCTATTGCGTCCTTCGCCAGTAGGACCGCGATCTCCGCACGCAAGACATGGGCATCGACAGCCTTCACTGCAGTGAGGTGGACGCCCCTGAACTTGGGGGGACGCTGGGCAAACTCAATCGCATAGCCGAGCCAGATGGTCCGAATGAGCCAGCGAGACAGACTGGGGAGCGCTAACCAGGCTCGCAGAGACCGTACAAGCGGGACCAAAGGGACCGCAGGCATACCCGCAGCGGGGCAGCGAGGTGGAACACAGGGACGCGGCTCGGGAGGCTCTCTCTCTGAGGCGGTCCGAAGCGGGGTCAGAGTGTGTTGTGCAACACTTACCTGGTTCCACGGTCGGGCAGGGGGCGCAGGAGAGGCTTTGCTGCCTTCTCGACTGCACGCTGCTGCCCTCTGGTGAAGGAAGAGGGGGATGAGAGTGGTGAGGTTTTTCTCCTCCCACTGCTCTCCGAGCCCTCTTCAGACCTGGAGATGGAGGAACAGCTCTTTTTTTTTTTTTTTTTGAAAATTTGGGTACCGCTGGCTGTTGGGCCAGCAGCGGAACAGAAACAAACCCAACAAACAGGATTTACCACCTGGCCCTCCTCCGGGGGGGGGAAGAGCAGCCCCACCCATCTCTGGGTCACCCGTCTCAGGGGTGATTTTTCTCTAACCACTTAAACAGCAGAAGAGACGGGAGGCATCATCTTCCTGCAGTGGACAGTAGAGCAGGCTGAGCCGGAGTTTTTTGCAGGGGACGACACCCTTGGCAACGAGCAGACTGAGGGCCCACGAGGAACTCGATGGTTTGTCGGGGGAAGCTCCCCGGTCTGCTACTAACTGAGGAGAACTGCTGGGCTCAGTCCCCGACAGTGTCACCGAAAAGGCCACCTTGTGAGATGGGAGCGTCAAGAAAGCGTTTTAGCTTGACGACCTCTCGCACCTCAGCAAGGTAAGCCAGGGGGCGCTTCTGGACATCGTCTGGCCGAGGGCCTGCGCCGTGACTTTGATCACGGTTAGTCAACAAGCGCAGCTCAACCCCGGCTCAGAACTACCCTCATGCATAAAGAGTGCCTTGGCCTCACATGCAGGGTGGGTGTGGTCTATGAACAGCCACCCCCCCAAGAGGGTAGTGAGAGAGTAAAAAAACTTTTTCGACATGCTGCAATTGACATCTGACCCTCAGCTGGAGCCCTGAATGAAATGCTAGGTTCCCCTATGAGAAGGACCAGCAATCCAATCCAGAAGCTGCACAGCATGCAATGCGCTAGAGAGGGAGGGGCCCTGGGGGGTTGGTTCCCCGAAGGAACCCCTCAACCTCAAGTCACCCAAGCCATTTCACCAAAGTAGACCTCTTCTGGTGCACCAGAGAGGGCGCTACAATGGAGATTAGGCAAGGAGACCGTGCATCTAGAGCGCCGAGCGAGCGCTGGGTTACCGTGACAACCTGCAGCCCGACAGCTCGACGGCACACGACACGCAGAGGAGCAAGAGGTTTGCTCTCTCCGCGGTCTCCCAGAGTGTCGGGCAGACCCGCGGCTGTGCTTTTACACACAAGCGGCAGCTGGCCAACAACAGAGGGGACTCAAGCTTCCCGGAGAAAGAAGAGTCACGACCGGCGTGTCGACGTGATCATGTTCTCATACGAAAACATGAACCACCCACGAACATCGTTTCAGCACGCGCCCAGACATGTGAAACAGTGATCGTGGCCGTCAGTGAAGACAGGAAACAGTGGACCGCATCCAGAAACACACAAAAAGAATGTCATCTTTAAAAAGACGCAAGCTCTACTTGTGTAAGCTCTTTTAGGGACTTTACTTTTTTTAAGTGCTGAAGCATGCAGGGGAACGGCCGCCGCAACACAGACAGGGATTGTGTGCAGCCTGTCGTGTGCTCTCTCTCTCTTTGAAGGCACTCACTCTTACCAGAAGTAAAAATGGCTTTCAGCACTCGAAGCGCACCGTACCGGCCGTGAGAACAGCCTTCTGATGCTGTCAAAACAGCTATTTGCTCAATAATGGCAAACGAAACAAAAAACAGAAAATAAAGAGAGGACTTCGACCCCGCTGCTGTGCTGTTCGCCCGCACTCGAAAAAAAAGAGAAGTTCAACCAAAAAGCTTGACTCGTCTTCTAGCAGACACTTGCTTGCAGAGAACAGGAACAAACACCGTTCGGCTCCGAAGCGAAAAGCTGAAGATGCAACGCACCTGCTGCTCATTATATACCCGCGCTGCGAGGCGAGCAGCTGCTGCATATGATTGCATGCCAATGTGCATTGGCTCGTTTTAGTTACACTCGAAGTAGATTGGCCAGAGATTGTATATAATGGGGAGATAAGAGGGTCTGTATCTCTTACCATTGGAGAAAACGTAACGGCTAACTTATTCACGTGTGGCACCTTTCAGCCTATCGTGTAATGGCAGTGACATCAGTCGCAACATTCCCTAGTCTGCCTTCTCTTAAAAAAAATACATTTTTATCAAGCTAAAATCTACATATAGTTCCTAACGAAAGTATTGTTTAGTGTAAAACATTCTGAAGATTGGCAAACAGGCTGTCCATTAATTAAATGTTTAGCTATTTCCCCACAAAAGCTGTTTAATCAGCATAGTGAAGCCTCTCATCCATTGACTTCCATTCAAAAAACAGCCTCTGGTCTCCTTCACTGCGTACCGCGGGGGGCGGAGCATTAGCTTTAGCCGTTACGCTTTTTTGGCTAAAGGTTGCAGGCTTGCCTTCCAGTGGCTTTGGATTGGCCTCTCTAGCGAGATTGCTATTCGTCGGTCTGTCCAACGTACGTCGAATGTGACCGACTGAATGGGAACTGATGTTAATATGCATGTTATGGTGTAAATTTATCAACATAACTTTCATATTTTAAAAAGTCATCTGAATAAATAATGTGTTATATATATATATATATATATATATAGTTTATNGCAAAAAAAACCTTTAATGTATCAAGCGATATGAACACATCAGGTAGGTTCTATGATCAGTGTGCTCAATTTATTCTTGGCTACCCTCAAAGCTCAAGGCTGTCATGAGCTGTTTTTCTGTTTATCTCTCTAAGCAGGGGCTACAAAGCTGCCATTAGAAGGTGATTGAGTGAGACCCCCAGCCTCCCTCCCATCACCTTGTGTATTCATGCTGTGGTGTGCAGAGGTCACCATCCTAACCTGAAATCATCTTTATGGCCTCCTGCACACTGTGGCTGTCAATAAAGTTCACTCTGAGTCCAATGTATTGGGACACTTTCATGCTCTGTGAATTTGACCCTTAAAATGGCTCTTGGTGACCACTAGTGTGATGGACAAATCTTATAGCATTATGAACCAAATATGCTTGTAATAGGTCAGATGCTTTCCTGTGATACAAAGTATAGATCAGTGGTATTCAAATGGCTTGGTACCATCCAGACCCCTGGACATAATTGCGCAGTTTTACTGTTTCTACTGTGAGCAGCTAGTCAAAACAACGGAGTGATATACACCACAAGTACTCAGGGTAATTTATGGGAATGATCTTTCAGCGCAAAGTGAAAGTGTGGCGAAGTATGGTCTTCCATACTCTGAATTTGTGCTCTGCATTTCACCCATCCAAGTGCACACACACAGCAGAGAGTAGTGAACACACACACACGGCAAACTGTGGACACACACCCGGAGAAGTGGGCAGCTGTTTTTGCTGCGGTGCCCGGGGAACGATTGGGGGATAGGTGCCTTGCTCAAGGGCACCTCAGTTGTGGGTAATGAGAGTGGAAGAGAGCGTTGTTCATTTACTCCCCCTACCTACATTTCTTGCCGATACTGAGACTCGAACCCGCAACCTTCCGGTTACAAGTCCGACTCTCTAACCATTAGGCCACAAACTGCATCCCCTAATATTTTTATCTAGAGCCAAACGCTCTTCATTCAAGCCCTTTCTGCTCCATGCGCGTTGCTTCTCTTTCTCTTAAAAACGCTGCAGAAAATGAGAATGCAGCAAATACAATTATTTTTATCTGTCACACAGACATACTCCGACTGTTAAACTAAACCAGGTTTGTGACAAGTTTGCGCCTTTAGACTTAATAATATATAAAAAATATTATTGTTATTATTAGACTTAATAATAATAATAGCTTGATAAAACACTACTTGACTAAAACACTACAGATACTTTAAATTTTTTTGGTAAATATTGGTAAAAAAAATTCTTAGACATCACTGCTATGGCTCTCAGGGCCCAAGATTCTCATCTTTGATGGCTATTTTGCGTATTTCGGATTTTTTCTTTCACAAAATACTACGACTGCCCCAATGGAAATGTATAACTGTTCCAAAAATGATTGTCCGGACCTCCGCTGGGAAGGAATTAATTGAAAACCCCTGGTATAGATTACACACAGGCACTCAAATCTAGAATTTTTTCTGCAGTTATTTCCATTTTATTTATGTCAAATTTATAATTGGTCCAAAAACCTATTTAAATATTTAATTTTCAAAAATGTTCTCTTTAAATCGTTTCAGGTAATTGAATGAAAGAAAATTCACTACGAATTGGATTTTCCAGTGTTACGTATGAGAGAGGCTGTTTGAATATTGCTTCAGCTTGCTTGGCTGTAAAGCCAAAAATAAAAATGTACAATTTGTCATGCTACACCATTGCTTTTTGAAAAAAAGTGTGTTGTTACTGTAAAAGGTACACATTTTTGAGCTACTGGCATCACTACTTTTAGTTAGTTATAGAAGGAAGGCTAAAATTCCCAATGCATGACATCAGAGTCATTTTTGAGCCATGACTTGTTACTGATATAATTCACACAGGACTCTGATTTGATACTATTTAGTGTGTAATGTCAAATAAAGGTTAAAATAAAACATTAATTTTATCTTTAAAATGTTTGTTTTTAACTGTCCATTTTATAATCCTGACTATTTTTATGAATTATATGGAACTTAAATCTAATTTTACCTAATTCTTTCATTTTAGTTCAATTTAGATATTTGTGAAAGAAGTCTCTTATGCTTACCAAGGCTGCATTTATTTGATCAAAAATACAGCAATAAAAGTATTGAGAAATATGATTTGATATGATGTAATTTATTCCTTTAATGGCAAAGCTGAATTTTCAGCAATCAGTGTCTTCAGTGTCACATGATCCTTCAGAAATCATTCCTTTATGCTGATTGGAAGATGTATTTTCAGTTTGTTTGTGTTTAGTTTTGGTTTTCCCTAGCTGTGTCTCATTTCGTTGGCTGCATCCTCTGGAGGTCACATTTATCGGCCGTATACATCATAAAGGATGTCTTGTTTCAGAACAGTAACAATTCGAAAATTGACCGTTATTCCAAGTGAATCGTAAATTGTTGTCATTTCTTAGTGACTTTGGAATGTAGTGGTCAGTTTACTGAAATGGCCGACAAATGCGACGCAGCCACCAAAATGAGACACAGCTCCTGTCTGCCTTCCTGCCTGTTTCCCTTGTTGGTTTCCATGGTTACTGATTATGTTATGCACCTGTTTCAGTTTCTGTTAATTTACCCCCTGTGTATTTGAGCCTTTAAGCCTCGTTCAGACTGTCAGTCCAAATCCGATTTTTGTGCATATTCGAATATTGAAATCCAATCAGATATAGCAAGTGTGAACGGCAAAAAATCACATGAAATGCATTTTTTTTTTTAAACCATTTCGAGCTACATTCATGTGTGGTTTGAAATCCTATAAAAAATTCTGGACATCCGTTTCAGTCTGACTGCTGATTGGATTTTGCATGGTTTTATGACTTTCTCATGCCATGTAAAACTTAAACGTCAGATGTTGTCATAGGAAACATCCTGAAAGTCGCTGCAGAAACAAGGTTGTGTTGTTGCAAAGTGTCGGACAAGCAGAAAATGACAATATAACGGAGACATGTTTTGAAACAGGCGGAGATGACAGCACAGAATAAACACTATGTGGACAGTATATGATACACATACTGTAATACACATACTAAAATAATTTTAGATCAGATTCCAATCAGATACACAAACAATCAGATATGGACTGACACTGTGAACGTAGCCTTCAGGTAATGATACAAAATGATGTTTTATTAACAAAGTTCGGGAGGAGCATGTAGTGACAGGTCATTTGTAGGAAATTGTGCAATTTGTACCTGAAAACTTCTGTCATACACTAATCATTTCATCTGAAAAGGTTACTGCTGAATTTTCAAGAAATTATATTTTTCCAAAATACCAGTGCTGTAACCATCAGAGACATAGCTGTCTCTTAAATTGTGGTTAAAAAATTGGGTTTTCGATGAACAATTCTTAAAATGATGTTTTATTAGCAAAGTTCGGGAGGAGCACGTTCAAACAATCTATCCAATCAGTAGCCTACGATTGAAGGCCTATATATAGCCTACTCACCTTCGTTCATCGACAGTCTTTTCTGCATCCTTCCGCCACCCCAATTCCTCACTCTCGGCTAGTTATTATCCTACCCAGGGATACAGTGTAGTACTCTGGGCTCAGGCCTCATTCTGAGCTCCAAGCCCTCCCACAGACAGCACGGCAAATACGCATACTCTTTCACTCTATATAATTATTTGTAAGTGTGAACTCGTGAACTACCTCAGTGTTTGCAATAGTGGGTCTGAACCTCAAATCAAACCTTAATGTGTTACACTGCACGATGCAGGAGAATATCAAATAAACAGTATATACTGTATTAAATCCAACAAGGAATATGCAGGAGATCACTAGGGAAACAGAATAGCAAAACCACATAAAATAATGACAACACTGAACAAAGAACTGTGAGAACTAAAGGTGATGATACACAGGACAACTTTTTGAGCAATGTTGCTGAGCAATGTTGCTTGGGCACTTTCCCATTGAGAATGGGCAACAAATTTCAATCTAACGTATCCACATAGAAATTTGTTGCCCATTCTCAATGGGAAAGTGCCCAACAACATCGCCCTGTGTATCATCACCTTTAGTTCTCACAGTTCTCAGTTCGGTGTCGTCATTATTTTATATGGTTTTGCTATTCTGTTTCCCTAGTGATCTCCTGCATATTCCTTGTTGGATTTAATATAGTATATACTGTTTATTTGATATTCTCCTGCATCATGCAATGTAGCATATTAAGGTTTGATTTGAGGTTGGTAACATTCAGACCCACTATTGCAAAGACTGAGGTAGTTCACGAGTTCACACTTACAAATAATTATATATAGTGAAAGAGTATGCGTATTTGCCGTGCTGTCTGGGGGAGGGCTTCGAGCTCAGAATGAGGCCCGAACCCAGAGTACTCCACTGTATCCCTGGCTAGGATAGTAACTAGCCGAGAGTGAGGAATCGGGGTGGCAGAAGGATGCAGAAAAGACTGTCGATGAACGAAGGTGAGTAGGCTATATATAGGCCTTCAATCGTAGGCTACTGATTGGGTAGATTGTTTGAACGTGCTCCTCCTGAACTTTGTTAATAAAACATCATTTTAAGAATTGTTCATCGAAAACCCAATTTTTTACCCACAATTTAAGAGACATGTCTCTATGTCTCTGATGGTTACAGCACTGGTATTTTGGAAAAATATAATTTCTTGAAAATTCAGCAGTAACCTTTTCAGATGAAATGATTAGTGTATGACAGAAGTTTTCAGGTACAAATTGCACAATTTCCTACAAATTACCTGTCACTACATGAGTCCATCATTTTGGGGGGATTGCCGTACACTACTGAACTTGATTCAATCATGGACAGTGGTTCTACATGAAACATGTTATGTCTACTCAATACTTCATGTAGGATGGACTTCAATGAATCAAGATATTTGGACACATCTAAGTTTAGTTGAGATTACTGAATTCAGTTTAGATTTTCCTGTATGTTCGCATCATGTTTCCATCAAACTCTTTTAAATACCATCATGATAGAACATTAACAAGTTTCTCCATTTTCTCATCTTGTTAACAATGCATAAAATAACACTT
Organism: Anabarilius grahami; assembly: GCA_003731715.1. Classification (NCBI taxonomy): domain Eukaryota; kingdom Metazoa; phylum Chordata; class Actinopteri; order Cypriniformes; family Xenocyprididae; genus Anabarilius; species Anabarilius grahami. The sequence continues at coordinate 7,553,806 of RJVU01059915.1, forward strand.
TTTTTTCAACATTTACTCTCTCTATCCATCCCTATGCAAAGCATGATGGGAACTGGAAATTCTGTTTTCTATATTTGATCAAGCTGCTTGATTGAAACATGTTTTTCAACATGAAAACATTGAGTTAAGCCAAAGACTAAACATTTCAAGTCAGTTTAACATGATGCAATCATGTTTGAACATGAAAACTGATAAAATGGTGTTAAATCAAAATTAATTATTGAAATAAAGTGAACAGTATTCTCATGAGAATTGTCAGACTCTCTAATACATCCTTGATTTTGTGTTTTAATGAGAAATGACATTGATTGAACATATAGTAAATTTTCTTATCTTATTTTCTGTTGATTATGTGATAACTCCTCGTCATCTTTTTAATAACAGAGCAAATCAGAACAATATGTTTGCAAAGACAGTAAGAACAAAGGGGTTTTTTTATTATTTGACCAAATTCTCAAAGAGAAATCTCATCTACTTTTCTTTTCCCTTTGTCAGCTAAGACATCCCTCAGCTGAATAATATCTCAGCAGTTATGACAGCAAGGGTCATCTCATGTCAGTACGCTCTGAGAGGCCTTTTTGTTTTCATTTCAAACAGACGAACAGCTCAAATTAGTGTATTTCATCTTGCTGGCGCTCGAAGCCTTTGATGAATATCTAAGTGGTGTCTGGAGCCACAGGGCTTTTGACCAACCTACAGCTCCATTGATATCCATCTTGCTGCCAGTTGAAGTACAGGGATGGAAAGAGAAGCACTCTGCTATGGAGAGCTGGGAAACGGCAGTCACTTATCCCCTCACTTCATTATTCAACACGGTACGAGCTAAGTCTAGTGAGCAAGACATGAACCTCACAGGTGAGGCGCCTTTGTCCTGTTAAAGCACTTCAGAAGAACCGTGAGCTGGCGAGTAATTACAACTGAAATGGCTGTATTTAACCCAGAAGTCAGTTATCCGTGCTGCTGAGAACGCAAGGAAAATTTGAATGCTCTTGACTCTTTGTACTCGCTCTCCCAGGGACTGTTTTGCTTTCTGAGATCATGTCCGTCATTGCCGGGGGCAACTGTGGCATCTGCAACCACTAGAATGTCTTTGCCACAGGCGATGAAACTTTGGCCCTCTCCCGAAAGATGACGGAAGTGAAAGAGTTTAAAGACGAGAATTTGTGTTCTTGTTCTTTCGTTCCACCAGAAGTCACAGCCAAATCTCCCATTGAAAAACGGAAAAGCGTGATTATGCAATTTCATCAGTTTCCTGCAGTTCCAAATCATTGATTTTTTGATGATCTCCTCCTGGAATAAGAAATTCCCACTTTACTCCTTGCTGGGTGATCAGTGGAGTACTCCATCAAGGTCTCTCTCATTACACTTCTGTACCAAATCACGGAGGATTCCGTGTAGGTCACTAGGGTCTCCATATTACAGTCGGTGCAGAACTTCACTCATGCATGACCACATCTTTACTTCAGTAAATGTAAGACACAAGTAAGAGCGCTCAGGCCAATGTCAACTAACTCACATGTTCACTTGTGTATTGAATACACAAGTGAAGCATGGTCTACAAATAAAATCACTGCTGTTTTCAAACACGGCGAGTCCTAACCTCTGACATCACAAGTTACTTAGCAAAACACCATTTTTTAAGCCTCAATAGCATTGCAATAAAGATTTATGTTTTGTAACATTTATTAAGTCTTCTTACTGTAGAGATAAATCACTCACAAAGAAATGATCCACATGAGTGCTGTCCTTAATACACAATCTAATTCTGAACATCAGATTCAGAAATGGAAGATTATAGTCTGGAAATAATATATAAAACAAAATAAAATATAGTCTGGGACAGGTTTGTGCTTCATTCCAAAATGAGAACGCCTCTAAATTCCAATTCAATTCCTGAATTTCAGTTGAGGTAGCAAATAGGATGCAATATTGCAGTTTGAATTTGAATGCGGAATTAAAAGAAAGTGAGATTCAAATGAAATATTTAAAAAAAGTTAGAAAAGAACATTTCTAATGTGGCTTTAAAGTTACATTTTTGGATATGGATGGATGGCCATTCAAAACTGGAGTTTGCCAGCTAGGTTTTTCCGGGTTGTTTTTTTTTTTGTTTTTTTTTTTCAAGCAGGTTCACTGAGGTAGTCGCCAGTTAAGCAGCCTGGCAGGGACACCAGCATCCAAAACACAACATATGCTGTTTTTTTTAGCAGGGTATGTCAATATTCATGGTCCAGCTGTCAAGGATTCTGTTGGATCTCAGTAAGCCGAGCTGTAACTCCCTGTGATAGCTGTTGGAGGGTGGTTTCATTTGATGATAGTGTCATCCAACACTCAGTGCATAATGCAGAGTACATGTCAAAATTATAGAGCGTAACGAATAAGTGACCGAGACAGAGAATTTTCCTCCTAATGGGGTTGCCTAGAATATGATCCAGATGCACATGCACATTACTTTTTGAAGGGCAATATGAGGGGGATTCTTGATGGTACTTTCAGGCAAGGAGAGAACATTATTAGTCTCAGTTCCTGCAGATGTGAAGAGAGTTTGTTTCTTATTTATCTCCTTTCGGCTGCAACTAGATCTCCGGCAAGTCGACTTCTTGAGATAATACATTTCCAACATTCGTAATGCCACCTTAAGTGCCTCTAGAGGAGTACAGTAAATTAATAGGCTGCATACCTCGATCTCAGGCAATTACATTACCCACTGATTTATGAAACAACAGCCACAAATGGGACAGTAACCTTGAGCCTGTGAAATGCAAAGTGAATTGAGATTTTGTGGAATTCGAGTCACTGCAACAGAAACTTCTGACTGAGAAAACTTTTAAGAGTATGGGATACTTATAAGTACACCCCATGCCCACTGATGGCATTGTCAGTCTGCACAGAAGTAAAGGCTGGAATACACTACACAACTTTTGAAATCAAGCCAGATTTTAAAGTCCCCCTGTGGTGAAAATCAAGTTTTTAATGTTGTTCATATGTCTATCTGGTGATTTTAACGTGCTTTTAGACAAACCATGTGCAAATTTATAAGTCAACACCATTGCTGAGTATTTTCTCTTTAAAACTGCAGTAAACCAAAGACAGTCTCAAACTCGCGGTTAGAAATCGCTGGTGTTTCTGATGTCACAAACTACCTTGTAACCAATCACATCAACGTGCAGGTGGGCTTTAGCATATCATTAACTGACAGCATAAGGAAGTCTCAAAAGAAGTGAGCAAGAGTTGTTCAAAGCGCTTCTAAGGATACTGATTGTTAGAAGGCAGCTGTCTGACTTGTGAATGTGAACATGGTTTGTGTCACATTAGCAACACATTGTTAGCTGTTTGATAACGTAGTCAAGCAAAACGCTAATTATATTTATTACCGTTGTGTGTCCGACGTTGTAAAAAGCGATACCATTGCGCAGCATTTACCTCAGTAAGTTGACCGTGAGTGGGGGCGGGGCTAATTATCATATTCATATATCCATGTATATTAAATGAGGCAAGGTTGTAGAGTTACATTCAAGCTATTTTAAGGCATTAAGATTTTTTTCCACAGGAAAAAAACTTTATGTAATTTTGGTGATCAAAGATTAGTTTTAAGGGATAAAATGATTGACTATGGGGACTTTAAAACAGTAGGCATCATAGACTTCCTGACTTTGTAAGTGGTTACAGAGGAAAATCTGGGCATCATGCACTAAACGACTGAGGATCACACACTCCCAGACTTTCAAGTGGTTCCAAAAACAAAAAACTCATGCAGAAACTTGCGCCTCATTGCTAGGAGATGCATGACAAATGAAAACAATATGTGTTAAAATCGGCTCAAAATATCAAACGCCTTTATTTTCCTCCAACTGGACAGATTCTTAATTTGAATCTAAAAAATTTGGTCTGTGCACATCAAAATCACTATGTGATTTTCTGTTAAATCTGTCAATTCCAAATCCGCAGACTGGCACTGACTTTCGGCAACTAATGTCAACTCCTCCAGACTACAAATCGGGCAAAAGTCATGTAGTGTATTCCAGACTTAAATGACATGAGACTTATTTTTGCCCATTAGTTTATATTTAAAATTATATTAAAAAATAAATTTGGTTCTAACTAAAAAAGTTTTAAGCTACTCAGTGAAATATGCTATATAATCTCTGTGCATCATAATAAACTAACTTGCGGGTGGTAGGTTTTGATGCTGAAATACAGACTGTTTTTTCCCTTAGCATTTAAGATGATCTGTTAGCCAACAGCAACATTGTTTCTAAATTGTATTGTCTATTCATTAAATTCTTTCACCTCTTGAATACAACCCCCCGATGGTATTCATAAGCCACTTCCATTGTCGATATTTAATCAGCTATGACTTGTTGTGATCAGCTCACTTGCCTTACGGCTCTGGGGATCTGAAATTGAGGAACAACAAATGCATCTGATGGACACTTTGCATGATTTGCTTGTCTGTTGCATGAATTTGCCACAAGCTGGCGAGCCCCCAATTACAGATTAAAGCAAGGCCTGTTATTGTCCGAAGCCTAAACAGCTAGTGACAGCTTATTGTCTCAAGAGGCTGAAAAGAACAGTCCGAGTTACCGCCGCTGGACTTGTCACCATGGTGTGTCAAAATTCTGACAAATCAGCCGTGCTGCTTTCATCGTAAACATTATCTTTAGCTCTTTTGCGCATTTGTGCGTGGCAGGGCAAGAGGGCGGCAAATCTTGGACTAGCTGGTGCTGTGCCGTTTCTATTACAAAAGGTAATGAGGAGAGGCTGGAGGTGAGAGTTCTCATCCACCCGCAGTAATTCCCTGGAGCGTGTTGTGCTGCATTTGGAATCTCACAGTGGATAACTGCACGCTGCCTGTATTCGGCAGCTGTTAAGTCCTTGCTCTGATTCAGCAAGTGCTGGGGGAGTATACTGCAAAAACTCATCAGGACAAACAAGCCCGAATGCACACGGCATATTAATGAATATTACAACGGCAAAGTGCAGGTGAACCATTTTGCCTTTGAGAAACTCAGTCCAGACTTTTGAGGAGGGGATGGGAAGGGGAGAAGTCGTTTTAGCTAGTCACTTTGGCAGCAGGATCCCCGTTGAGTGACAAAACACTTAAAGTCTCTGCTGCAGTATACACTAAAAATGCTGTTGCCATTAGACAAGGGCAAGATCAATTTGGGGGTGTCAAAATGGGCCTTTAGAGGTAGAGTGCTATTCTGAAATGCTTGACACCACTCAATTTGGCAGCTATAAGGTAAGGTCTTGTTTTTATGAGACTAAAGACTGCTGACTCCATAAAGATCAGTACCAGAGAGTCTCGGTTTCTAGAATCTATTCCCTCACGTTACATACAACACATACAGTGCAGCGCAAGATGTGATGCTTCCAGGGACATGACTGACGCATTTGTTCCTATTCAGAAACTTCTGTTCCAAGCAAATCTCATTTATGCTGGCAAAAGCATTTCTCTGGGTTTCTGTTCCTGCTGTTGTTGAAAAATTTGCCCAGTTGTGACAAGAAATCGTTAGAGTATTTCAGCCAAATCCTGCACAGGCAACAAAATGCAGCCTTACTTTACTGTAGCGTTTACGTGACGTGGCGGGGAGGGAAAACAGTCACAGTGGGATTATGGAGATATGACTTTAACAAGCTTTTATTTGACAAAATACATTGCATATGAAAGGAACTGAAAGGGAGTAAAGAATCCGGCGAGGGGTTGTGTAAGTCTTCGCTTCAAAAGGATAATTCACCAAGATTTGAAAATTATGTCATCATTTACTCACCTAAATATCATTCCAAAACCATACACTGTCCAAAATATATATATATATATTTAAAAAAGTGCAAAAACTGTACCTTTAGGGGTACACCAGCTTGCCACTGAGGACAATGATGACAACTTTGTACCTAACTACCCCTAAAAGCTGCATATTAGTGCCTTAAGCCGGGTGCACACTGTGCGATTTATAATAGTCCTTTACGATGGTTGCTTGTCAGACTGTATGTTCATGATCCTCATGTTACACTGTGGGATCTCAGCTGTCATTTATGTCAGACTGTACGACAGTCAAGCCGCATTAAAAATGGACGCGCGCTTGAAAACTTGTCCGGAGTTTTACATCATCAACCCATACACGTTCAGTGACTGTGAGCTGCATTACACGCGGGACTGAAATGGTGGCTAACAAAGACATCTCTATCGTTAATTTTGATCACGGCTTGTCTTGAAAAACAAAGACAATTTGACGTTTGTCGTAGAAGTCACACTGGAGGATTGTGCGCCAAATCTTCTGACACTGCCAGAATTTCATCTGAGGTAAAATTTGATCGCAACAGTCATTAACCGGCTGTCTGTAAACATGTCAAACTAGCGATCAAAGGCTACAGATTTTAGGCTAGGATTATAGGAATCTTTTAGGATTTGCAAAATTTGTCTCAGACGACCAAATCGTGGCCAAAATCGCACAGTGTGAACCAGCCTTTAGAGTAGTAATATGTACTTTTAAGGTACTACGATGAACCTTTTAGGGGAAAATTTTTAATGAGTGCATATGAATTTCTTCACTGTTCCACTTCACGAGTTCACACTTACAAATAATCAGATAAATAGTATGCGTATTTGGCGTGCTGTCCGAGGAGAGGGCTCCGAGCTCGGTATTTGGCCCGAACCCAGAGCACTCCCCCCGTATTTCTGGTTAGGAAAGAAACCAGGCGAGTGTGAGGAGACAGGGTGGTGGAGGGATGCTGAAAACTGTTGAAAAACACAGGTGAGTCGACTGCGTTGGTCTCCACTCATACTGATTGGGTAGACATGTTGTTTGCTGATTGCTGGTTGGAGTGATGTGATGATTAGTTAGATCATTTGAATGTGTTCCTCCCGAACTTTGTTAATAAAACATCATATATAGAAATTGGTTATGTGGAATGATTGGTTACAAGCCATATTTGAACAAATGGCTTTTGACATCAAACCGGGTGCAACATGTCTTGACCAAAGTGGTCTGTAATACTAGCAATGCTAATGTTAGCAATACTGTTAGCTATATGTTAACAATTTATGGCTACTCTACGCAGTGCCATATGTATTAAAGAATGTTAATGTTAATTGTTGACTAGTGTCTTTTAAATTACATACAGCCTCTCATATGACATTATATTGCCAAAGCTAAAGAAACACCCTCCCTATGTCCAAATATGCCTACTAAACTATAGAAAGTGAAATGAGTCATATGACTGAATTCATAGTATTCATAAAACAGTAGGCCAAAACTACCCGGATGACCTACTAATTTCACCAAGATGGGCATCTGATGAACACTACTATCCCATGAGGCCACGGGACAGGAGTTGTGAATAGCAGTGAAACAACCAAACTGATGGCGAAATTCATGTTACAATGACAACATGGTGAATGTAGTAACCTACATCCAGATTACATTCATACTATATAGAACATACATTTTTAATAATTGCAAAGTAAGTTCCTCATTAAATGTAGTAGCCACTGAGGCAGTATGCGATTTCGGATGCAGCTTATGTCATATGCTGCGAATACTTTCCTACTATATAGCATGCGAAAACAAATATATAGTAGCCTAATCGAAAAACGGTAGGCAAAAAGTCCCCGGATGCCCTACTACTTTTGGCGAGATACTGAAGTGCACATCCGATGGACACTTTACTATCCCTTTGAGCCACGGGAGGTGATTTATGAACGGAGCTAAAGCAACGCAACCAGCGCTGGTAGGTCACATGATAACGACAACATGATGGATGTGGTACGTCCATATTACATTCATACTACACACATTCATTATTCACACATCCAAATTCAAATGTAGTGCCTACTCAGTAAGCGATTTCAGCCATTTGTGATTTCAGTTAGCCTACGAGCATAGCATGATGCTCACTATTAGGCTGCTAAGAAAACCATAGTACCAAGCTAGTCTCATTTGATTAGCTGCAACATGCTACAACTCAACAAGATATCTCAATAAGACACTTCATTTTAAATGAAATTCTTGTGAAAATTCTTATGTTGCTTCGAAAATTTTTATTTTATATTAGAAATCTATGGTGCCACAATTCTTGAATACTGGTATAATACTACAGTTTTGTAATATGTTACATAATACATCTACATTATAATCTATAATCATCTTGTTCATCAAATTAGATGACCATGCATTGAACCTATATAAAATCTGTGGTTTGGTAATCTGCTTCGGGTTCTAACACAGCTGCACTGCAAAAGCAGCATAATTATATCTGTCCTCAGATATAAGCTCATACATCGCCACTATGACACAAAGCAATTAATATCTTGAAATGTCCTGCGATGGATGATGACAAAGAAGGACAAAGACAGTTGGCAAATATCCTGTTGTCCTAGTCACAGAGATTAGCATATGTGCACAGGTAAATTGCAGTCCTCCCAGAGAGCCGAGCTGTTTACGATGAGCTTGATAAATGACCATTAGCACATACACAGGGGTCAAGTGTGCGGGGGTCACAGATTAATTATCACAGACAGGATAAAAGGGGATGCAACTGTCTGGCCAAAGGTCCATAGAGATAAATGATACAGTGAGGATAATTGTAGTTTTTCTTACTGTATATACTTGATTTGCAGAGTAACTACTGAATTTAAGCTAAAAGGCTACATTCATGATTAACTCATTCACTTTAGTCATGGGGAAAGTGTCCTTTGACCCACACTCTGTATTGATTTATGAAAATGCATAGGGGCGGTTACACTGAGTGCTTATAATGAATTCATATGAAGTCATCCTCATATGTATACAATGAAATTATATATGTCAGGGCTTAAAGAGAGTTAACCAAAAATGAAACATTCTTCAAAATATCTTAATTTTTGTTCTATAGAGGAAAGACTGCTTTGGAACAACTAGTTTTCTTTCTTTTTTTTACTACCCTGCTGAAGAAAAAAAACAGCTAAAACCAGCCTAAGCTAGGGTTCATTTCCCAAAGCCAACTATGGTTGCAAGTTCTATCATTACCAACACAATTAAACAGAACTTGCGACCACGGCTGGCTAACAATGCTTTTGGAAAACGCACCTCTGGTTGGCTGGTCATAGCTGATTTACGCTGGTTCAAACTGGTTTCCCAGCCTGACCAGCTAAGACTAGCCTAAGCAGCTAAAGAAATGGCCAAACCCTTCTAAAACCAGCCTGCTAAACCAGGTATAACCAGGCCAGCCAACCAGCTTATGTTGGTTTTAGCTATTTTTTGTTGTTGTTGTTGTTTTTTCCCAGAAGGGTATCCCTTTAATAAGAGGCTGGACTGAAACTGGAATTTTAAAATGTGTGTTTTATAATATAGGCCATTTAAAATTAAGAAACTTCCACTGTTATTCTGCAGACAGTTACTTTAGGCACAGTATGTAAGTTTTACCACTAGAGGTCGCTTATTCAAAACAATAACTAGCTTGATGATGCAGTGACAGAGCATGGAATCACAGGAGTTGTCATGTTAACCCCCCAGCCGTTTTCGCTTTATGGGGTTAACTTTGGCGACTAAACCCACAGCAAATGATAATAAAGAATTGTGGTCCATCATGAATGTGCAAAACAAACAACTGTGGCTTGCTAGACGCTACCAGAGATTGTCGGCTTTGACGCTACAACTACTACTTCCACATTTTTTCAGGAAGCGCACTGTTTCTATGGTTTCTACTGACATCTGAGGGTAGGGGGGACATGACCACATTGACAGGCAATGCAATGACATGGACCATGTCACTTGTGGATTTGTCTAGTTTTAAACATTGTTTTGGATAATGTAAGTACATTTTGGATAATGTAAGTACATGAGTCAAAAAAATAAATAACATTGTTCTAGTGGTCTTTATCCCAAGGGCACAATGATCAAGTCCAACCGACTAGCTGGGCGAAATCTCTGAGATGATATCTCTATATCTCACTTGTAAACATTTACGACTAGGCCTCAGCATTTTGAAAAAGTGCTCATCATAAATGTCCTCCTTGTATATAACCGATGCCTGGTGTCTCCCGTGTGTTTGTGCACCCTGCCCCATATGTCATTTTGATCAAAGGGGGAGTGTTTGTCAGAGAGGGGAGCTGGATCAATCTGAGTGTTTCACTCAGGGCTTTCTTCAACTCTGAGCTCTGTAATCACCTGCCTTAATGATGCCCAAGAGTCGCCATCGTGCAGCCTTGACTCCGTCCTGGCACTTGGCAAGTCAGCAGCTGTGTCCTTACTGCTCCATGAGCAATCATGTCCACGAAATTCTCACCTTGTGTTGCTCGTTCCTACATAGGGAATAGAAGTTTTCTATGCAAGAATACACAATTAAAGCTAAAGACACCTTAACCAACAGGAACCCTGTTGTTACCCTTGTGAAAAAGTGTGCTTAGTTGTATTGAATGTGCACTTGTAGTGCACTTCAGATCTTATAAGTATATAAATATATATAATTTTTTTAACTGTATACTGTACTCCACCAAAGCATTTTTATCTTTATGCACACAATAATAATCTTTTTTACATTGTAATCCTTTTATTTTTAATATTTGGCATGTTTGCGTCCCTGTGTGTGTAATAAGTGTACGCGCGTTGTGCACTCGCCTATAGAGTACCTCAGGGATGACGTGTTTTTATAGGCCAACCTGGAAGTTAGCGGCGCATGGGTTCCCTCGATCTAAAGCCTATGCATTTTTCCCATAGACTTTTGGAAAATAGCAAACAATAAGCTCTGTGTTTAAAGCTCTGTGTTTTCAGACCAGGGCGCACAAATGGGTGCAAATGCATTTGCTATTTAAACAACGTGCCCTAGTGAAAAAAAAGTATACTTTATTGTATTTTAAATATATTCCCTTTTTCTATAGTACATTGCAAATATACTAACAAAAAATTTACTATCTTTAAATATATAAAAAGTATATTAATATCATATTTTCACAATACAACTTTTAACACACTTTAAAATAATTGAACTTTAGTACATTTTCTAAAAATATATTTTCTAAAAATATACTTGAAGTTTAAGTTCAGTTTATTTTTTAAAGTGTATTTATTTGCACTTCATAAAAATATATTTGAGGTATATTTTAACTGTGTGCTGAAAACGATCATTGTAACAATGCACTGAAAGTATATTTAAAAAATACATTATTTAATATCCTTAAGTTGTAGTGTATCTAAAGTTAAATTTGAGTATATTTTTTAAGTTTACTTATTCATCCTTGGAATTCATTTTATCACTTGTGCTTATTTATTTCAGTATGACTAATGCATTAAAAGCCCATTTTTATATGCAGTGTAGCCTATACAATTTCCAAATATGAAATTATTTACTCATATGATTTAAGTTTACACTGGCAGAATCATTTTACAATCGTACACACAAATCTATATTAAACAACACACCAGCGGCACAAGTAACATTACATGCGAAAAAAAAATATGTTGAGTGGTTAAACGAGACTTCGTTCGGAATTCAAATGTCTCTTCAACTTGGTCTGTGACCAATCAGATTTTGTTGCTCACTGCCTTCAGCCAATCAGAGATGCTGATGTCACAGTCCTTGTCTGAATCCCCCTCGCTCAGTCACTCAGGGGCTTTGTTTCAGGTGAATTACATTGTTGCAATGTGTAATTTATTTAATAAAACACTGAAAGCGCAATACATCGCTCAATCTTGGAAATTCTGACCAGTTCAATCAAGTGACATCACAGACTGACAGATGGCGACGACAACCGGCTAGGAATTTAATGGCCTACGCGATCCTGAAAGACCTGGAGAAAAGTGCTGCTATTTGGAGGTAAGTTGTAGTCTACCAGTTAAAGGTGCTCTAAGTGATCCTGGGTGGAGTAACTTCCTGTTGACGTTCGAAGTGTTGTCAAACAAAACAGAGGCTAGCTAGACCCTCCCTCCTCCTCCTCCTCCTCCCCCTCCCCTCAGTGCTTCCTGAAACAGTCATGAATGCGCATTTAAAATCATTCTTGATGATTATTGGCTGGAGCATGTTTATTATGTTTCGTGGTCCAGGCTGCACCAGGTAGTTTTTGTTGCCGTTTTCGGAGCTTGTGGCGACTACAGAGACCGCGTTTTTTTACAGTGTGTTCAGGGGACAGGCAGCTAGCGGATAGTGAGGAGATGTTTGCTGTATGTGACAAAAAATGTTTTGGCCTAAAAACGCATGACATCGCTTAGAGCACCTTTAACAAACTTTTTTTTTTTGCTTCAACAAATGGAGAGCGAGATTTCGGCTTGATATCTCCTTTTTGAGTTTGTGTGTGGTGGTTTATGGCACATGTTTGTATGATTGGTCAAATCTGCCCGTATTCTGTACGATATTAATTCATAAAGTATTGTATGCTTGACTATGTACCGAAAAAAATATCGACATGCCATACTGATACAGTTCCCTGCTGCTAATCCTCATTTACTGTTCAAAAATAGTATTGGTTCAATGTAGGATTCAGACAGACTATTGTAAGCGTGAATAAAAAGTTGAACATGCTGTCTGACCTTATATCTTTTGTATATTCTGTTAACAGATGCTGTTCTTCACGAGTTTCTGCAGTCACTGCTTCTGTTTAAGCGGCCATCAGACGCAATAATAAGAAGCTCATCAGAAAATGGAATATAATGTGTAATTTGTATTTGTGTATAAAGGGTCACCATTGGTCCAATAATAATTTTTTTCTTTAAAGGTGATAGAGAGGATTTTTTCGTTGACTGAGAATCCAAAGACTGTTAGTGAGTTTTTGAAATGAGCGCATGCGTAAGAACAACCCCCCTCCTTCACAGCTTCTTTCAAGGGAACGCCTCCCAAAACTCGTGCACGAGTATTGGAACACGAGTGTTTGTTTACCACCGGCATATGCTGTGTCGTGTCAGTGGATTCATTATGTCGGACTCACCGCAGGTCAGGGCCGGCCCGAGGCATAAGCGAACTAAGCGGCTGCTTGGGGCCCCCTGGCCAATAGGGGGCCCCCCCAATCGTTTTTTACAATTAAATAACTTAAACAAGTGATATAAATGAATGAATGAATAAATACTAATGAATAAATAAATAATTCGAGACAAGAAAATTCTGATTTGCCGACAACTGCTGCTGTGTCTGCTAACGTTTGAGTCATGCGCAATTGCGCATAGACACCTCGCGTGCATTGACAATTCGCGCCGGTGCGCAAGTGCACGTCACTGTAATAAATGATATAAATGATAAGCCATGTCACAAAAAAGGATGTATCCCTCTGGTGCCGAAAAAAGAAAGAAGAAAAAGACAGAGGAGGAGAAAAAAGAGCAAGATAAAGGTATGTTTGCATAATTATTTACAGAATGTTTTGTGCAGCAGCACAAATTGTGCTCATGTCACTTGAGGTAGCAGCTAGTCATGACTCATGATCTTATATAAGCCATCACCAGAGCTAA
>RJVU01059915.1:7567682-7583888 GCA_003731715.1 Anabarilius grahami
CATAAGACGTAGCTCAGTCGACGCTACTCCCATTTCAACTAGCATGTAGTATTTAGCAGACTGGTCACTGCCTTACAACTACAGCACAAGAACAACGTCGATATACCTGAATAACAGTACAACAATAATTATTCCACAAAGAAAGAATAATCACTGTTACCTGTCGAGAATAATTTTTGCGAACTGCGTGTCTGTCTTGACACCTCTCTGTTCCTTCATTGCTCTCCAGCGTTGAAATGTTTCTCCAAGAACGACTCTGGTTAGATTACGTTCTTCTGACAATTTTCTCCTCTTCTCAGCGACTTCAAAAAAAGTCTTTCTTTTGCGTCCTCCTTCGGGTTTCTTCTCTTCCATGGTGCAAATTCGAGGAGGAAAGCAGGAGCGACAATGAAAACAAACCGAAACTAACGACGGAGATTCATGCGCTATGCGCATGCGGCGCCTGTGTAAAGTTACCGGAGCGCGTACGTCTCTCACAAGGAACGTAATGGCAGTGATTGACAAGCCAGAGGGCCGATCATCGCGTAAACGATTGGCTGATGTTTTTAAGGCCCTACCTCATGCACAGATGATGTATATTAATATTATTACTTTCAGTGCACCTAATAAATAGTCTTTTATCAGTTAGTAAAGACAGTTTCAAGTAATATTGCAAAAATGTATAAAACAAAACATCCTATTTAGCACCTTTAATGAAAAACATGGTAAATTTTGCTGAATCTATGTTAAGTTTAAATAAAAACCATTGGATTTGTTAATGAAATATGTCTCTTCATTAGTGATGTTGTTACATGTTATTTATTTTAATGGCCTTGAAAACAAAGGCATTAAACTTTGGGAAAATGTCACCAAAATAATTTGTTAAACAGTATTTTAAATAGTAGCACAATTATAATACTGTATTGTGTGAGATTATGTAATTCAAAGTACAGTAGTCAACATTTGAAGTGGATCAAAAAAGTTCAGCAAAGTTGTTTTATGAAGAAGGTTTTAGGACAACTTTGATGAAAGATGATTTTTGATCCACTTTACATGTTGACTATATTAAACAAACTATAAGTAATAACAAAGTGTATTGTTATTGACTGCAAAGTGTGTATTTTTTAGTATTTGGAATAAGCCAAAGGTACTGAATATACAGTATATACTATTACCTGTAAAATAATATATTCATTGTATATTGCTTGTGTGTTCTGAAGACACTCGTAATTATTTTGTAATGTACTTAAATCACAAATAAAGTATACTTATAACACAAATTAAGTACACTTTAATATCACTAATCAAGCATGTAATAAGTCCCTACACAGGCATATACTTAAAGTGTACTAAGTATACTTGAAGTTGTTCCAATTTAGCACACAAAAGTACACTAAATATACTTGAAGATGTGTTTTAATACAACTTAATTACAACTAAAATATACTTAGTACAAAATTAGTTGTTTCAAAATAGCACACTTTAAGTTAACTAATCATTAACACACTTGAATAATTAGTCTTGCTGCAAGTATACTTAGCATACTTTTTTTTCACTAGGGATGGAATTTTATTTTACTTGTATTTATGAAGACCGCAGACCTTTTCTTATTGAATGCCATGTCCCATGTCAATGACCAGAGCAATTTTACTTTGCCAATAAAATCCTATTCTCATTCAGATTCTCATTTTCTTGTCTTTAAATTACATTACATTATATCTCGGCTCCAAAACCAAGTGAGCTGCCTTGTTATCTAGACCACAGCCACTTTCTAAGCTTATTAGCATTCTAAGGTGTTCAGAACTGAATAGACACCTATGAATAGGCCCTAATTAACACTTGCATGGGAGACTCGACTCACAATTGATTTCAATTAATTTTTTGAAGAGTTTGAAGCATGTTGTTAAGCTAACAATGTTATACTGCAACCAAATAAATATAGGAATTGCTTTTGATTGACACTTTTTTGTACATTAAATGAAATATATTTATAATTTATAAATATATTATGTTCATATTTGCCATCTTGAACAAATCTTTTCACTGTGCACAATGCATTCTGGGACTGCATTCTCCATGGAGAATACATGCGATTCGGATTCAAATATACTTAAAGTCACCATTAAATCAAAATGGACAATTACAATTTTTTATGGAATTTTGCTGTTACATTTTAGTTCTGTTTTGGTCTGTTTTTGGTTTCATTTTTATACTTTGCCATGTTCTGGTTTGCCTTAGTTCTGTTTGCTATAGGTAGTTTCCATGGTCACTGATTATATTACGCACCTGTTCTTAGTTCAGTTAATCAAGCTCTGTGTAATTAATCCCTTAGTTTCCTCTGTTCATTGTTCAGTCTCATTTATATTTGTGTGGTAGTGTTCTAGGAGTTTGATTCCTGTATTTTCCTGCATGTTTCCAAATAAAGACTTTGTTATTGAATTTCCTGCATTGTGCGAATTGTAGTATTTAATATAAATGATTTATCTGTGCACATCTTTTTTTTATGCACATATTTTTCACATATGCCCTCATAATCTTTAATCAAAATATCTTCCCCTCCCACTTGCACTGTTTTCAGTGCGAATGCGGGACAACCTGTCACTCACATGAGATCGCAGCAATAGCAAACCATTCAATTCCTGGTGGACAAAATCAAGTCCCGGCCTACATTTTTCCTTCTTCAAGTAGCTGTTTCACTTGGATATACATCACAATAGGGACGAAAAGACTATTGCAACTTTCGTTTCATGCTGACTATGTACAAACTGAATGTAATGTTTTCAGACACTTAAAGGATTAGTTCACTTTCAAATGAAAAATAGCCCAAGCTTTACTCACCCTCAAGCCATCCAAGGTGTATATGACTTTCTTCTTTCTGATGAACACAATATGAGATAAATATCCTCCTGACGCATCCAAGCTTTATAATGGCAGTGAACAGGGTTCACGAGTATGAGCTGAAGAATGTGCTTCCATCCACATCCATCCATCATAAACATATTCCACATGGCTTCAGGGGGTTAATAAAGACCTTCTGAAGCGAAGCGTTGCATTTGTGTAAAAAAAATATCCATATTTAACAAGTTATGAAGTAAAATATCTAGCTTTCGCCAGACCGCCTTCTGTTTTCAATGTACGAAGAAAGTGTAAAACTCTTGCAGTTCAAAAAGCTTACGCTACATCCTACGCCTTCCGTATTCAACTTACGGAAAAAGCGTAACTGACGCAGCGTCAGTTTACACTTTCTTCGTAACTTGAAAATGGAAGGCGGTCTGGCGGAAGCTATATATTTTTCTTCATAACTTGTATGGATAATTTTTTTACACAAATGCTTTGCTTCGCTTCAGAAGGCCTTTATTCAAGTCAATGGAGGCCTCACTGAGCCATCGGATTTTATCAAAAATATCTCAATTTGTGTTCCGAAGATGAACGAAGGTTTTACGGGTGTGGAACGACATGTAATTAATAATTAATTGAGTAATTAATTACATAACTTACATTTTTGGGTGAACTAACCCTTTAAAAATGTTAGCCTGCAAGAAGCTTGCAATCCAAATTGTCTGTGTGCTATTTCGCTGCGAAAAGGAGAANTTTTTTATATATATATATATATATATATATGGTTGAAGTGTACTGCTGAATGTACTGACAAGCATTTATGGTGAAATAAAATATACTTTAATGTAATTTCTCAAATAACACACAACAGTTAAAATTATAATAATAATAATAATAATTTGTTACCTTTATATAGTGCTTTTCTGGGTACTCAAAGCGCTTTACATATAGTAGGGGGAATCTCCTCAACCACCACCAATGTGCAGCATCCACCTGGATGATGCGACGGCAGCCATATTGCGCCAGAACGCCCACCACACACCAGCTTATTGGTGGAGAGGAGACAGAGTGATGAAGCCAATCAGTATATGGGGATGATTAGGAGGCCATGATAGACAGAGGCCAATGGGCAAATCTGGCCAGGATAATCAAGTACTTTACATGTGCTAAGTATGTTCAACACATCAAAATTAGTGTACTTCCTTAAATCACAACAAAAATAAAAACATAATAATTTAAAGTGGTTTACAGTAAAAACATTTAATTTTACAAATTGCACTTTTTTAAAGTGTTTCTTAATTGTGTTAAGACATGTAGGGTCCCATCATACACCCAGCACAATGCGACTTGCGACGCAAGTGTTTTTTGCTAGTTTCAGCCCGACGCAGTTATCATTTCCTGCGCCATTAAGGTACAAAAAAAACAATAGAAGCTTCTCAGTACCTGATAACTAAAAAAAATTCTCTGGAAGTTCTATGGATTAACATTCATACCATAGCAAGTGTTACTCGGTTTGTAGAAGACTGCATTAAGAAAAAAAGAAGAAAAAAAAAGAAGAAGAATAGGAGGAAGAAGAAAAAAGAAATAAATTAATTTATCCTATTGGGGCTAAGAGCAATTATGAAGCATGAGTTCCTTAAGATCCCATTAACACCTTTCAAAGTTGTGTGAAATTTTCAAAGCGATTATGATTTTAGTCATTGTGAAGGAACACCTGTAGAGAGCGATCACCATGGGACAGTGAGAAATGTCAGCACTGAAATTAATTAAGTAAAAGCCTTTTTCCAATTATTCATGAACAGTCTGCAGTGAATCGGTTTGCTTTAATGATGGTATCATTGCATTAGAGGGAGAATCTTAAGGCTCTCAAGACAGCACACTCAAATGACTCAAGGCCATCATTTTTCAATTGTTGTTGTAAAATGAATAAGCCTGCGTTTATTTAAAGAAAACTGTTGGTAACTGAAACGTTGAAGGTTCGGACTCCGCAGAAGTTCACTTAAATAGTCCTGCAGTATAACAAATGGTCATATAGTCCCTCGATTACTATTTTATTAAACTGTAATTTATCACATGAATTGCTTAAAGTATCTGTGGACAAAACTGTCTGTTAACTAATATGTGTATAGTATGCAATATGACAATATTGTGTATGATCTCTAACATCTGTAATCTACAAGAAAAGATATATAAATACCAAAAAAGTGTCATTAAAAATAATTTAATGTATTTTATGCTTATTGCAATTATGCATTGTTAGCATAGTTAACTTTTCAATAAAAATATCTGCTAACTGAATACAGTGCCCTCCACAAAAAGGCACCCTTAGTAAATATGAGCAAAGGCGGCTGTGAAAATAAATCTGCATTGTTTATCCTTTTGATCTTTCATTCAAAAAAATCACAAAATTCATAGAAGTAAAAAAATTGAAAGTGGGGGGAAACTCACATTATGAAATAAATGTTTTTCTCCAAAACATGTTGGCCACAATTATAGGCACCCCTAGAAATTCTAAAAATAAAATATCTCTGATGTATATTCCCATTCATATTTAAATTTTTTAGCACACCAGGGTGACTAGGAGCATGAAATTGTCCAGCCATGTTTTCCTGTTCCACAGAAGTATAAATATGAGGAAACACAAAGGCCAAATTCCCTTAATCATTCATCACAATGAGAAAAACCAAAGAATATAGTTATGATGTGCAGCAAAAGATTGTTGAGCTTCACAAAAAAGAAAATTGCTATAAGAAAAAAGTTAACGCGTTGAAAATCCCCATTTCCACCATCAGGGCAATAATAAAGTAGTTCCAATCAACTAAAGATGTTACAAATCTGCCTGGAAGAGGACATGTGTCTTAATTGCCCTAATGCACAGTAAGGAGGAGAGTTTGAGTGGCCAAAGACATTCCAAGCATCGACAGCTGGAGAATTGCAGAAATTAGTTGAGTCTTGGGGTCAGAAAGCCTAAAAAAAATTACCAAACAGCATCCCCAAAAGTTGTTTGGGAGGGTTTCAAGAAAAATCCTCCTCGCTCATCAAAAAACAATCTCCAGCATATTCAGTTGTCAGACACGACTGGAACTTCAAAATGGACCGGCTTCTATGGTCAGATGAAACTAAAATAAAAGAGTTTTTTGGCAGCAAACCCACCAGATGGGTTTGGTGCAAACAGGGATAAAACGTACCCCATGCCCACTGTTAAATATGCTGCTGGATCTTTAATGCTGTGGGCCTATTTTTCTGCTGGAGGTCCTGGACATCTTGTTCAGATACATGGCATCATGGATTCTATAAAATACTAACAGATAAAAATCTAAACCTTACCGCTTCTGCTAAAAATCTTATAATGGGCTGTGGTTGGATTTTCCATCAGGACAATGATCCAAAAAAAACATCAAAATCAACACAAAAATGTGTCACTGAGCACAAAATGAAGCTTCTGCCATGGACGTCCCAGTCCCCTGACCTGAACCCTAAAGAAAATGAGTGGAGTGAACTGAAGAGAAGAAGCACCAACATGGAGCTGGTAATCTGAAGGATCTGGAGAGATTCTGTATGAAGGAATGGTCTCTGATCTCTTGTCAGGTTTTCTCCAAATTTTTTTAATGACAGATCAAAAGGATAAACTATGCAGATTTATTTTTACAGCCACCCTTGCTCATATTTACCAAGGGTGCCAATATTTGTGGAGGGCACTGTGTATGTAAGCATATAGCTTTAAATTTTGCATATTAAAGCTAAATTCTAACTCTAACATCAAGTCTAAAACTTTTAAAGTGTCACTTCAGCTAAGAGATCAAACTTAGTACATTATCAATAATGAATCTTTCGAATAGCCTTCTTGTGTTTGGCAAATAGCTTGAGGTTCTGCTAATTATTGTACAATAGCCGCAAAATACCTCCAGCCCGAGGAACATTATCACTCTGGAGTCGGGCACAGAAGAAAGTAATAGAGGATCAAAATGGCTCCCAGCTAAAGCACTAACCGCTTTAAAAACTTCCATGGCTTACAATACATTCTCAAATCAATATTTCATTAACTGGATAGAGGCGAAATGTTAATATATAAAAAGAACTTTTGCAGCACTTACACTGAAAGTTTAGCAGAAATAAAACATTGAGGGTGATGAAATGTTCATACTTTTTCAGCGTAAGTTCAATACTGCAATGTACAGACAGTACAGTATGAGGCACTGAGGTAACAAAAAATTACATTTTCACTAAGCATTTTATTAAAAATGTTTTAAAAGGAAGAATTTGTAACTTTTCAGCTATTCATGCCTTCAACGTAGTGCTAAAGTGCTACAACTGTAATGTCCTCAGCAGTTAAAAAGGGTTTTAAAAAATAATAAAACAGAGTAAAAATGTCAATTGATTTAAGACAAATGAGTGACAAGATAAATATATTGGTTAATGAAACTAAATCAACCTTATTTAAAACCTAAAATTCTGAAGCTAATATAAATATATAATTTGCAACTAAGTCTTCTATTCAATGTGACATTGCAGTGAAATTTATTAAAACATATATAGCGTTATTGGTGTACTTAATTCAAATAAAATAGAATGGAATAGAAAGGATGTTTTTATTTGCTTAAAGATGTTGTGGAGAGAATTTTATCGAATTCCAACAGTGACACCTAGAGACTGCATGAAGAGGAAGCGTCTCACAGTCAGAACACTGCTCTGCATATTTTATTCCTCTAATAAGAGTTGGAGAGAGAGTAACCGAGTTTTCACATTTAACATAAATGAAAAATGAGAATAGGATCAGGAACCCTGCAATGCAGTAGTATCATTCCCTTTTCACCTTGCTCATGCTTATTAACAGAATAAATTGCTTTTCCATTCATACACATTTAAGCTTGAAAACTAAATTTGATTGCAATTTCATCTTTGCATTTGGTGCAAATTATTATTCGTTTGCATAACTTGGAATGTAGTAAAACAAAAGCTAAGAGTTAAAGGGACAGTTGGGCTGGGTGAAATTGTTGTGTGGCTTTTACTTTGGGTCTCAAGGGCAAAACATCCCATAATGCCTTGTGGTTTTGGCCAAGTAGTACCTGCCACAGATTTTATTAGTAAGCTAAAATCATTTGTTACTAACACCCCCTACCACACCCACAGGCTGATAAATGAACTTCTCTAGGCACTCCCTGAAAACAGTGGACAGCTCAAAGTAAAAGTATTTTCGTTCTTTTTTTTCCTGTGTCAACCTTAAATCGTACATTACAAATAATTTATTTTTTATTTTTTTTCAAAGAAGGACATTTTTTTTAATACAAAGTAGGCTTTAGTTTACACCATAGCCATAATCCATGATTTTCTACTTGCTGTTACTAGTCAGGCAGTTGGTAATAGCAACGGGGCATACTAATTATAGAAAGATTTTCTGTATATGTAAGATAAGTCATCAATGTTTTTGGTGCAAGACAAAGGGTTTTTTTTTAACATTTTTTAGTTTATAGATGACCTGAAAGCTAACATAAATGGACTGAAAGCCACAGAAATCCATTTTAACACTGGATTCCAGTGGCAAATCACACTTACAGGTGCCTCAGATGCACATTTTACATTGAACCATATGCTATATATATTGCATTTAAAGGGTTAGTTCACCGAAGCTTTATGCTCCGAAGCTTCCTGAAGCAGTGTTTTGAAATCGGCCATCACTAAATAAGTCGTTATTTTGTTTTATTTGGTGCACCAAAAATATTCTCGTCGCTTTATAATATTAATATTGAACCACTGTACTCACATGAGCTGATTTAAATATGTTTTTAGTACATTAATGGATCTTGAGAGAGGAAATGTCATTGCTGGCTATGGAGGCCTCACTGAGCCATCGGATTTCAACAAAAATAACTTAATTTGTGTTCCGAAGATGAACGAAGGTCTTACGGGTGTGGAACGGCATGAGGGTGAGTCATAAATGACAGAATTTTCATTTTTGGGTGAACTAACCCTTTAAGTAAAATGCTGTGCACATAAATTGCCTAAATCTTGGTTTGACTCAGCCGAGTGCCATTTGCTCATCTTTACATATGTCTTATTTATCATAATTTCTCATGCGTATAAAAGTTTAGAGATGGATCAGGCTCTTGGCTTGTCTTGACATTTAAATTTCATGTGTCGTGATGGGTTAGGCAAGTCTCTAAAAGCAATGACGAAATCACAGCAAAACAAACGGCTTGAATGAATACAAACATGTATTTTTTATATTCAACAAGAAGAAACACTGAGCCCATGATATTTAGTTTCATGACATTTTTCCCCTCATTCGTTCATGTTTATGTATATGTGAGTGTTGCTTGCCCGTGCTAAACATGTAGCCTGATGCTAAGGTGCTCTAATTGGTGGTTAGCGCACAAAATGCATTTGCTAGTTGGTTACTTATACAAATATTTTACTGTATGACTTGTGTCTGTCCTGTAGAGCAACATTGTTGGATTTATTTATTTTTATCATCCGCCATCAAAATTGTGTTTCGGAACACTTAGAACGTAATAGCACACCTCTCCTCGTAAATAGCCACATAATACAGTGCAACAGTCGGGTTACAGAAGTAAAAATCCTATTGATTTTCTCCATATAGGGGAAGAGAGTGCTGCAGGAATAGACCAGAGCAATAGTATTAGTGATGCTAATAGAGATGCTAACATACTAGTCAATTATTATTTGAAACAACACAAATCAAAGTTGCATACTCAGGTTAAACAGGTTATAAAAAGCAATATGTATTTTGACATGGTTTCCAACTATTCTCATAGAAATGTGAAGAAGTACTTGTAGTGCTATGTGTTGAGCAGTGAGAGTGAAGGGGAAGACCAGGGCTCTAACCTGAAATTGAGGGCACTTGTCCGCTGAAATTGGGGCCAGGAGATAGCATTTCATTTGAGACCACATCACAGGCCTCAGGAGGAGAGCTGTCTAACAAGAGCCACATGGAACTATGGGACATTAGCGACAACACTGAGCGCCTCAGCACTGAAATCTTGCTCTTACGCTGATCCAGGTTTGGGTTCCTCTAGTGATGGTTGGGGTTTTAATGGATTAAGAAAGAAGCCTGATACTAGATCAGTGTAAAAGGGCAAGATATGCCTGCAGCACCAAACCGCAAAGTTCCAGTGGCGAAAATTTAACAATTTGCAGTAAACAGTATACAGCCAGCATACAGTGTAAATAGTCCCAGCCTCAGATGTCACGCTCACATGAGATGTTCAACAGAGCTGAACATCTCATGCATAAGGTGTTGGTTTCCAACCCTGGTCCTGAGCTGTGTCCTAATTCAGAGTTTGCATCCTTCGAAAGGCCTCGGACATAAAAGACCACGACTTCGAAGGCCGTGAAGGTCAGACTGAACATTGTTAAATGGGATGGTCAAGCCTTCGGAGGAAAGTTCTTGTCACCTAGCAACTCTGACAGCTGCTGTTGACGAGCGGCATTAACGTTTGCCTTTTTATATTCAACTGCCTTAAAACAAAACAGGGTTCAAAAGCTGTTTAAAACTGCAGTCCGTAAGTTTTGCCTCTTTGTTGCCATCTCTGTTTGAAACCTGCAATTGCAGTTCTTTGCAGAATTATCATCTTTATGTGGGTTGTGCATCGGCACGGCTCCTCAGCACAGATGAATCTAATGTTTGTTTGCTGTCAGTCACCACATCAGTGTGGATACTGTACTTCAGAATCACAGACTCTACGTCTTGAAAGTATGACCAAAATAAGAATTTTCACTGGAAAATGTCATGTGAACAAGTAAGTAACAAATCTGCCACTTTTGTTCTGACCAACTGAGAAAAAAAGCAATACAATAAATTCTGCTGCAGCATTACACCAGATGGTAATTAAATCTAACGATCGCTTAGCTTGGATCAAGTCAAACCATGCAAATTATAATTATTGTTATACTTTGTTCTCAAATTGTTAATGTTAACAACATCAGCATTGCGTGACTATGTGTATTTAGTGTGTATTAGCATTACCTGTAGATTTACATTTCTGTAGCCACTCCACAGTTTGGACCTTTCTGGATTACAATCCGCCATCAAAATTATAAGTTTAATTATTGCAGCTGCTGTGAGAAAAGGCTATAAATGATCCGCCGCCTGTAGCATCCTCCACATGCCAACAAGCCTACTAGCTGGGACTCTTTCTCTATGTAAACAGACGTGACGTAATGACACAAAGACGAATGACTGCATGTTTTAATTTCATGCGGAAACCCAGCATCCGGATTAGAAAACACTAATTATTACAAGCTTACCGTTGTGAATCGGGCTAAGGTAAGGAGATAGTTTTGAACACTGGCTGGTTATGTACTTGCTCAAAAATTGATTTTGAATCATTTTTAACTAAAAAAAGTTAAGGACTGCAGCTTTATATATGTACACCTTGGTGCATTTGTGTACATAATAAAGAGCATAAACTTTATAAAATCGCATCACGATAAGATAAAAGTCGACATTTAAACATGTTTATATAGAACCACTGAATTAGATTATTCCAGTAAGTTAATATAAGTTAATTTTAATAACATTAAAAAGTGCAATCTACCAATTTCTCTCTCAAAAAAAAATCATGTTGTCACCGGCACGCAGTGAATTCTGGGGTAGGGTAGGATGCGAAGGATCAAGAATTGGGACAGAAATGGACCTTCGAATGCAACCTTTGAAGGATGCAGCCTCTGAATTGGGATGCACTTTGGAGTACCCCCAGCATTGCACAGTTTAGATGTCTCCCTAATCAAACACACCTGATTCATCTCATCAGCTCATTAGTAAAGACTCCAAGACAAGTCAGATAAGAAAAACATCAAAAATATGCAGTGTTGGGGGTACTTCAGGATGCAGGTTGGAATGGGAAACACTTTGGGAGTTTCAAAGTCTCTATCTGATTGGTTGGATTCTTTCCCTAGCTGGAGATATGTGTGTCGCGTTTTTTAACGGTCCACCTGGAAACAAAGCTGTTGTGATGCCAAACCCCCTCATGGAAGAAGAAAGTCTTAGGGGCCGTTAACACTACACCATTTTCAACTAAACATGGAAAACTTTTTATGCATTTTGGCCATTCATTTACACAAAAACAGCGTTTTTTGGGGGGCCTGGAAATACAAACTTTTGAAAACTGGTTTCAAAGTGCAAGTTTTTGAAAATGATACCATTATTGTTTATGTAAACTACAAAAAACGCAAATTTGTGAAAAGGGTGAAGTCATGCATATGCGTATTACGTGTTCAGTTGCGTAGTGTTTCTTTACAAAGTGACATCGCCAACTACTGGCCTGGCATTCACAATACAGCGTTTTTCGCAGTTTTCGCGGATCCCTATGCAAAAACGCAAACGAAAAACATTTCTGTTTTTAGTATATCATTGTTGTGTTAACATACCCTTAGTGTTTAAAACTGTCACAATGAGCGCTTATCAGGATCAACTAAACGCTATATTTTCAAAAGTATGAGAAGATTGCGGTGCCATTGTTCCAGTAAACTTTCACAACTGTTATCGTAGGGACATAAACTTTACATTTTTATGCCCCAAAACACGAAGCTGAACAAAACTAACTATGATTGGTTGCTTTACATGTCGCTGTCAGTCAGAAGGCCTCTTGGGCGGTCCTTGGCCAATGAAAGATGCGATGGAATCCAGACCTTCTGCCATCAGTCTGAAGGTCTGGCTACACGAGAATACAGTGTAACAAACAGTGAACTTTAAAGACGAAGCGAGTAAGATCCAATTGCTCTAAACAAGGAAACAACCAACAAGGAAACAAACAAAAGAATAAACTTAAGCGTGAACTGAATGTAATGATTTCAGACACTTACGTTACTTGCAATTAAATTAAAAAGTATAATAGTTTCTTTCAACTTATATTAAATGCAATTAGTTGAACTTCAGAGTGTTTTATTGACCCACTTTAGTGGAATTACCTACATCTTTATATTTCACGAGTTCACATATTCATATAATTAAATAGAGTAAAGTTATGCGTATTTGGCATAAACTGTCAACGAACAGAAGTAAGTCTGCAGTATACCTCTTGTTGTTGGTTGAATTGATTAGTTGAATGCTTTCTAATTGTGCTAATTAGGTTAATTATCTGAACCTGCTCCTCCTGAACTTTGTTAATAAAACATCATGTCATTTAATAATTACTTCTATTGTCTTTGAAAAATATAAAGTTTACAGTATTAAAGTGTTCTGCCGAATGTACTGACAAGCATTTATGGTAAACTATGTCATTTCTATTGAAACTTGCATGTCATGTATTAAAATATATTTGTAATTACGGTTTCATCCAAAGATTCAAAGTACACATTTTATCAGTTCTTTCCCTTGGGAATCAAAACCATGACATTGGTGTTGCTATTGCTATGGTTTACTGTTTGAGATATAGAGGAAGATACTAAATCTTAACAGTATATTTTAAACATATACTTTAATGATTTGAAGTACACTACAAGGGCATATTCAGTACAGTTAAGCACATTTCTTTTTCACAAGGGATACTTTTCAAACAGTTGATATTTGTTGGTTAATCTGGTGGGATGTCAAACATTAAGGTCTTGCTGGTTTTGGAATGGTGGAACACTCTTTTACAATCAGATTCAAGGTTTACAAGGTCTCGGCTGATGGAGATGGAGGGAAATGCATAAAGCAACACTATTCCCTCAAATTATAAGCCATTAAGGAGCTGCTTCAATTTCACCCTCCTAATTTAATGAGGGGGACTAATGACACTGCAGAATAGGATAGAGGACCGTGTCTGTTTCAGATAGAACAACTAGAGCTGGAAGGGTTTCAGGTAATTTGGCATTGAACATTTTTGGGTGAATTAAATCCACTTTCTATAAATAAAAAATTCATTGCCTCCCTGCGCAGATGAAAGAGTTTTGTATATTCAAATAATTTATAGGCCTACCTGATATACAGCAGGATCCAAGCGTCTGGGACCACTAGTGAAAAAGCTTTTTTCTACATTCTTTTCTGATTTAGTACAAAAGTTTTCTTTACAATCTGAGTTGAATTGAAAAATCTTAATTATAAAATGTCTTAGCCTTTGGTTTATTGTTTTTTCTGTAATGACAGCAGCACTAAAGCTGTGTAAATCCTGATAATTATGTTCACCAGCATGATTTGAGAATCTCCAAGAAAGCATCTGCCAAGACTTGATTAATAATAATTATAATAAAACCAGAATTAGTCCATATGATGTTTTGCATTGTAAATGTTTCCAAAAACACAAAAGAAGGTATTTTAAAGAATGTAATCAAACAGTTGATGGTAGCCATTGACTTCCATAGTAGGAAAAAAATAAAAATACTATGGACATCAATGGCTACCATCAACTGTCTGGTTAACAAATATCTTTTGTGTTTAACAGAAGAAAGAAATTCATAAAGGTTTGGAACAACATGAGGGTGAGTAAATGATGACATTTTCATTTTTGAGTGAACTATTCCTTGAATGGGAATCTCTAGGTGTTTGCATACATGTGTGTGTTTCAGGTGATGTTCTATAGTCTCATACCTTCATTTGTTTGTGTGCTTGTTCTGTTTATTTTGACAAATAAAAAAAATTGCCCATTTTACCCCATTTTCCATTAATTGCAATAAACTCTAGTTGTGTGTGTGTGTTCCAATTTCAGGTGGATGAAAATTAGTAGTTCCAAACCCATAAGACCTTTGTTCATCTTCAGAACACAAATTAAGATATTTTTGATAAAATCCAAGAGGTTTTTTTAATCTTGGAATTACCACATTCAAGGTCCAGAGTAGTAAAGACATGGTTAAAATAGTCAACGTGACAATAGTGGTTCAACCTTAATCTTATGAAGCGACGAGAATACTTTTGTGTACAAAAACAAAACAAAAATAACGACTTTATTCAACAATTTCCTCTCTGCCCTGTAATACTATGCAGTTTACATTGAAGACACAATGCAGAGCTTGTGTTCTACATCAGAACAACGACTCTGTATTGGTCGGCTCCTGAGTCAGCATCACATGCGTATAATTTAACATGCACTTCACCAGCTGAAGAGGAGACTAAAGGCAGAAACTCCCAAAAACAAGCAACCGTTGAAAATGGCTGTATCAAAGGCCTGGAAAAGCATTTCAAAGTGTGAAACCAAGAGTCTGGTGATGTCAATGGGTCACAGACACGCTTCTGTGAATGCTTGCAAGGGATTTACAACGAAATATTAGCTTTTACACTTTTACATTTGCTTTAAGTTAAACCGTCCCAATACTTATGCTCACATTAGGCAGAGGGATGAAACTCTAAAAGTGCTGTTCTTTTTAGTTAACAGTAAAACATTTTGTGTTAAAAACTGTCAATAATAAAATGTGACATTCTGTACTTCTGCCTCATATTAATCTTTTAATCATATTTGTAGATGTCTTGACACCACAGCTAACAGAGCAATTTTGTCTTTACTGTTCCAATACTTACGGAGGGCACTGTATATATATTACATTATATATATACACTACCGTTCAAAAGTTTGGGGTCAGTAAGATTTTTTAATGTTTTAAAAGAAGTATCTTCTGCTCACCAAGCCTGCATTTATTTGATTAAAAATACAAACAAAAACAGTAATATTGTGAAATATTATTCCAATTTAAAACAGCTGTTTTCTATGTCAATATACAGTAAAGTGTAATTTATTCCTGTGATCAAAGCTGAATTTTCAGCATCATTACTCCAGTCTTCAGTGTCACATGATCCTTCAGAAATCATTCTAATATGATGATTTGATGCTCAAGAAACATTTATGATTATTATCAATGTTGAAAACAGTTATTTACATTTTTATTTCATGATGCTATGATGAATAGAAAGTTCAAAAGAACAGCATTTGTCTGAAATCTAAATCTTTTGTAGCATGAAACACTACCGTTCAAAAGTTTGGGGTCAGTAAGAATTTTAATTTTATTTTTGGGGGACAGAAATAAAATTAATCAATACTTTTATTCATCAAGGATGAGTTAAACTGATCAAAAGTTACAGTAAAGACAATTATGTTAGAAAATATTCTATTTTAAATAAATGCTGTTCTTTTGAACTTTCTATTCATCGAAGAATTTTGAAAGAAATTTGTACACAACTGTTTTCAACATTGATAATAATAACGAATGTTTCTTGAGCATCAAATCATCATATTAGATTGATTTCTGAAGGATCATGTGACACTGAAGACTGGAGTAATGATGCTGAAAATTCAGCTTTGATCACAGGAATAAATTACACTTTACTGTATATTGACAATAATATTTCACAATATTACTGTTTTTGTTTGTATTTTTAATCAAATAAATGCAGGCTTGGTGAGTAGAAGATACTTTTAAAACATTAAAAAAAATCTTACTGACCCCAAACTTTTGAACGGT
>RJVU01059915.1:7584018-7622016 GCA_003731715.1 Anabarilius grahami
AAAAAAAAAAAAAAAAAAAAAAAATCAAGCGTAATTTTACACTACAGTGAGTGAATAATTGTTCGGTTCCTCAGTTGCTCCACATACTCCTTGGCCTGGTCGAATCCTGTCTTCTGCTCGACTTTGGGCGGCACCCCCTCAACAAGCTTTACGAAGTAGTGGCAGTGCACTTTGTCCATAATGCCGAACATGCCACGTCCATGATAACGAATGCGCTTCAGGTATTTTCCCTTGCCAGAGAACGATTCAGCTGTAGAAGTCAGACCGAAGAAAATATAATTCAACTGTTAGAATGACTGGTTTACTTTGAACACCAACAGCCATGATTATCAAATGACATTCAATTAAGAAAATAAACAAATACATTACCCAAAATATATTACAAAAGACAGAAGAACACATACATAAAATATTGTAATTAAACTAATATAATAATTTATGCCTTTTCATAAAATAAATAAGTAATTTTGTGTCTTCATCCAACAAAACCTTTGGTAACTTTGCAATAAGGTTTAATTTCTTAACACTAGTTAATTACATTAGTTAACATGAACTAATAATGAACATTACTTCTATAGCATTTACTAAGTAGCCCAGTACACACTGTAAGATTTCAGGCTCTCTCAGACGAAAGAGGACCAATCGTGGTGATTTCTGTGGTCGTGGCTCCTAAACGGTGGTCCTACGCCATACAGTGAGAGAGATTCAAAGATGGTCGTTGTCACAGTCTTGCGACCAAAGATAGCTTGTGATAATTTTCTTACAGTGTCAGAAATTTAACATGATCATCTCAGACTGTGTTTGCTGCTATGACCTACGTCTACTGACAAGCCAGTAAAAATGCAACATGAAATGGTGTACTGATCAACGGATATGGCGGGAAAACTCAATACTATTCAAGCTCCATTTGCAAAATTGGCATGCCAAGTTGGCCTCTTTTCCCTATCCACGATTGCGTCCATATCCTCCTCTTTCACTTCCTCCTCTTTTTTCAGCGCACATAAAAACCACAATTGCCAAAGTGCGATTAATCTTGCTCTGTTTACTACTAGTGCATGCTGTTGACATTTTATTCTATACTAACTTACATAGTAGCCTACGATTCAATAGGTGTCATCATCGTACAGCAGGGCTCATCAACTGGTGGCCAAATCCGGCCCGCCAATCATCTTCATCCGGCCCGCGACACCCCAACCTACCTCCTCCTCTTTTCCTGGCGGTGCAGCTAAATTTGGTTAGATACGTGACCGCAGTGGCGCCTGCAGCTGTACGGCTATATGCACACTGTTCGTACCATGTGCGCTCCTCCGACTGACCTGAGAAATGTTTTCCGTGTGAATATTTCAGCAGTTATTATGCGTGTTCCGTATTTCTGTCGACTGAACCAGTGATACCCATCATTCGTGAAATAATCATTCTTTTGTCTCGATTCTTTCTTTTCCGTGAATTGGCCAAACGCACTTGCATAACGATCTGAAATGATTTGGATTCGTTCTGACCGCTCTGTCACTGAATCATCTGAAGTTGTTTCTCGGTCAGTAACAACAAATACAGAACAAATAGCGCGGTTTTCATGCGTTTCACTAGTTTACGTTGAACTACGCAGCACGGCCCAGTGGATAACTGAACAAAAGCTTGAAGAAGCCGCGTTTATTCCCGGTCACCATTATTGAACAGCGTTGCGACATCTAGTGAGAAGCATTTCAATTCGACACACACCTCTCGGTTACAAACTACAAATCACTCGATGATTAAACTAGTTTTAAATCAGATGAAATAGCCTCAACATTCCCAACAAGACTGATGAGGAAAACAGGAGAAACGTGCCATGAATGTAGATAGAAATCACCACCCTTACAAACATTTACCGTGAATAAACTGTAGTAAATTACTATGGTTTGTTGAAATGTGGAATATTTATATTGAAAACTATGTTATAGCCATTTATATTGCAATATAATATAGGTGGATAGGGGAATATATAATTCATGTCTTTGTTAAGGTGCAGTGTGTACCTGTGCTTAGGCGATTTTATAGGCCTATATAACATATCATAATATAATATAATTTGACAGTGGTAGTGAGTAGCCATGTATGGTTTTACCTGTGGTTACTGTGAGAATATTTTCATTTCAGCCTAATAATTAATAAAATAATTTTTACCAATAAGCAACCCCCCCGTCGTACGGTATACATACATATCATACCCAAGTTTACGAGGAAGACACCCATTTCCACCTGGTATTTTAATCTTTCTCTTTTGTTCACTTTCAAACACAACTGTCCTGATTTCTTCAAGGGGAGGGTCTATGGACAGGTAAATGTATGGGGTTTTTCAGATCTTTCGATATAATGGACGAAATAAGTTCAAAATGTTCAAAACATTTTTGCTAAATTTTTTTTTTTATTATTTCATTTGAGTTTAAAACCGTTTAGCTTGCAAACAAATATATATTTTTTTTTTCCCAAGAACGTCAAAGTACTTTTTTTGCCAACTGAATGATTTTTTAGTTTAATGAAACGTTTAAGCTCTATGGATAAGTCGCTGATGAATGACAGATGCTAATGAAAGCAGGGTAATGTTTACAGATTTTTTTTTTTTTTAAATAATTTTGTACTTTTAATTACATTTTTTTAGTTAAAAAATGTACAAAAAAATAAAAAAGGATGCACAATAAAGAAAATAACTCCATAGTAAAAAAAATTAACGTGTACTAATAGCTTTGATGTTAATGTTTGGCATGTTTGTGACTTACCAATATATAGATTTGATTTGTATTCCACGTTGTGATTCTTGACCGCCATGTCCTGAGCTTCCAAAAGAACCTTTAACACAAACAGTTTAAACCTTTAACTTCCAAAACTGATTTTGTTTGACATTATATGATTGTTGACACTGTATGATCACATTGTTTTCACAACAAACATCTTTTAAAGGGATGGTTCAGTGGTTTTTTTCTAGGCTTGATTGTGTTTTTGGGGCACAGTTTAACATGTCTTAATGCTTCGTTTTTTTGAAAACGCTGTATTTTTCATATATTTTACCTTTATTCTACACCTCTGTTTCCACTGTCATATGAACGGCTCATTTGACTTCCTGCTTCTATGAAGCCGCTCCCTCCGAAATACGCAATGTGCTCAGATTGGTTAGCAGGTCGGTAGCTGGCCCAGTGTATCGTGATTCGCTGAAGCGTCCAGAAACACCACGCCCCTTACCATTCGTAGTTACGCGCTTCAGAGGAAATGTAAATAATGGCGTCTATATTGCTGTATCAAATTGAGCCCGAATCAGACCCAGATGAAGAGGAAAAAGCAGAACCTCTGCAATCGCGGCTTTTAAAGGACGTTTATGAATGGTGTTTCATTTTGTATTTGTGTCAAAGTGTTTATATATGCTGTCACTGCTGTTTGTTAGCTTTCAATATACAGTTTTATCCTGATTAAAGCTTTACTGTAGCCGAATACATGACTGAGTAGTAGCATTTTTGTAAAGGTAGCGTTTAATTCATAGCATGAACAACTGTTTGTCTATGAACATAGACGTTTGTTGCACTAGAACTTAGCTAACTGGCTAGCAAAAATGAGTTGCTCTTTGTATATGTCCTTGATGCATTAAAAATAGCAACAGAACTATAACATTACGTTTAAAAGACATGTACAAACAATAAAACGTACTTACAGTTTGAAGCCAATAAACAGCAGCTTCTGCTTTTAAAGTAGGAACTGCTTCATCTTTCAGTAATAGCCTTAGTGCAAATCCAGCATTGAACTCAAGTAGATTCTGGAAGCTGTCTTCAGCACCGCATCCAGTGTAGAAAATATCACATATCATAATGGGTTCTATATCTTTTGACGCGTCGCGCAGCTCTCGTTCGGTGTAAACAACTCTTCCGCTTCCATTATACTGTGCCACATGGCCTCGCCCACTTTGTTGCATATTCCCAGGGGCAGTGTTTATGTTAAAGGTGCTAAAGAGGATGTTTTGTTTTATACATTTTTGCAATATTACTTGAAACTGTCTTTACTAACTGATAAAAGACTATTTATTAGGTGCACTGAAAGGAATATTATTAATATACATCATCTGTGCACGAGGTANAGACACCCATTTCCACCTGGTATTTTAGTCTCTTTTGTTCACTTTCAAACACAACTGTCCTGATTTCTTCAAGGGGAGGGTCTATGGGCAGGTAAATGTATGGGGTTTTTCAGATCTTTCGATATAATGGACGAAATAAGTTCAAAATGTTCAAAACATTTTTGCTAAATTTTTTTTTTTTAATTTCATTTGAGTTTAAAACCATTTAGCTAGCAAACATATATATATTTTTTTTCCCAAGAACGTCAAAGCACTTTTTTTGCCAACTGAATGATTTTTTAGTTTAATGAAACGTTTAAGCTCTATGGATAAGTCGCTGATGAATGACAGATGCTAATGAAAGCAGGGTAATGTTTACAGATTTTTTTTATTCTTTATAATTTTGTACTTTTAATTACATTTTTTTTGTTAAAAAATGTACAAAAAAATAAAAAAGGATGCACAATAAAGACAAAAATAACTCCATAGTAAAATATTTTTTAACGTGTACTAATAGCTTTGATGTTAATGTTTGGCATGTTTTGTGACTTACCAATATATAGATTTGATTTGTATTCCACGTTGTGATTCTTGACCGCCATGTCCTGAGCTTCCAAAAGAACCTTTAACACAAACAGTTTAAACCTTTAACTTCCAAAACAGATTTTGTATGACATTATATGATTGTTGACACTGTATGATACTGATGAATGTAAATTGATACTTATGACGCGCTCAAACGCGTCCAGTCAGAGCCAGTTGCGTTCAGTCTGCGATTACAGTCGGTGTTCAAATTCCATGTGAAAGTATATAAATCTGCTTCAGGAGCAGGAAACAATCGCTGTATGTTGAGCACAGTCTCAGAATGTTTTAGCTAGTCGTCAAATGTGTGCCCGGCTTAATAACACAGCGAATGCCGGTGGTAAACACTCGTGTTCCAATACTTGTGCACGAGTTTTGGGAGGCGTTCACTCGAAATGGAGGGGGGTTGTTCTTACGCATGCGCTCATTTCAAAAACTCAGTCGACGAAAAGATCCTCTGTACCACCTTTAATAGCAAGGGTTTATGATGTCACCAACCCGGGAAGAAGCTTGTTGTAGTCCAAACCGGCCGTTTTTGTAGTCATTAAACTGCCATAACTTTAAAAGACAATATCTCCGTTTGCATTGAACTTTCAGCGCTGTAACTTTGCAGATACTGTTTATGCTCCAGCAGCAACATTACACACTAACTAAAGTTAAAAAAAGTGAAATCGCATGTAACCACCCCTTTAATCAATATTATTTGAGCAGTTAAAAAGATATTTTCAATTCATATAATTGTATTTTTTACCTCTTTGACTATTTTAGCTCCTTTCTTGTCATTGAACTCGAGCTGAGAAAGTGCCTGGTCAATGGTCATACCTCTGATCTGTAAAAACACATTCATCACTAAAATAATGCAACCAACTTTATATCATCATCATTACTCCATATGTCCTTTTTCCAACATATATCACTCACCAATTTAGCCAAGTACCACATCTTGTCTTTGCTGTATTTAATCTGACGTCTGCAGTGATGGATCTCCTATTCCGCACAAACAAAAACACAAGTCAAACCCAACATAATTTAATGAACTTCGTTTACATAGTGTAAAAGTGAATTAAATGAATTACTAACAGCTGGTCTGCGTGGTTCATCTTTCTGTTGTGGTGGATATACAATCAGATTTCTCCTTTCCCAGTGTTTGCTGTTTAACTCTGGGCTTGTGTGAAGACATGACACCTGAGATAACGTGGATGAAGATCCAAGCAACCTGATGAAAAGAGCAAGACATTAAAACCTTAGAGAATACATAGGCTGTGTCTCAAAACCTAGCGACCTATTTGATCTGTGTCCTTCCCTTTGCACAGCAACTGCATGGGATTGTCTTACCTAGAGCGAATATGTCCACAAGCACGACCAATGGAGGCTAAACCTGTCGATAATGTTCATATAATTCCAGGTTAAATCAAACGCAACTGAAATGTCTGAATAAATATAAATACAAAGTAAGTATATTTGATTTGACTCACCAGCCCATGTCACTGCGGAGGCCGCCATATTGATTATTAGAGATGTCCGATTCGTGAGGGAATCGTTCTTTTGATTCAGATCTTTTTGATGAGTCGGTTAAACACACGCCGGTCAGTCAAACAAACAAGTGAATTGTAGTATTTTTCGATATCAATACAAATATGTAGGTTGTTATGAACGTTGCGTTTTAGCAGCCGAATCAGCTGCAACAACAGAACAGTCTCATATTAAATTACAATATATTCCCAATAAAATTGAAAAACGTCAGTAAATGCCGTCATATGTTTACTGGGACGTTTTTAGAGTAGGTAAAATGCCACACTAGGATGTCACGGACTGACTCGTGTAAAATAATCGCTAAAATGTTGTTTCGAACCGGTTCTTTGAAACGAACTATCCAAAAGAACCGATTCTCGGAAATGAGAATGGGTTGAATATTTTACGTCGTTGCGCTTTACGGCAAATGCCGTTTAAAGTTATGCTTTTTATTATTAATTGTTGGATTGTTTCCGACCAACATATTCTAATTACAAATAAGGCCCACTAATATGTTTTCCTACCAAAATAAATATTGAATAAATTGGTCTTAAAAAAAGATTTGACTGTCTCTGTGGTCCCTTCTCGCGTTCCGTATAATTTTTACAACACACGCTGTCGTTATTCGGCAGCTGGTGTGTTTTCGGCAGCATGAGTACATGTGAGAAGTGAATTCACTGTCTGTCACCATCCGTTTATTTATCCTTTAATCTTGATGCAGCGATCATTTGCTCTTTATAATGCACCAAAGACATCTGCCAGCCTCTCCAAACTGGTACTGTTCACGCTGCAGTGACATAAATGGAAAGGGAGTACTGGGTTTTGGAGCAAAGAATACAATCTATTTGTTAAATGTGACCGCAGCATCTCCAGCAGTCACAGGTAAGAGCCCAGGGTGCTTTCATTCAATGCTGTGCTTTTACAAAATCACATCGATCTGATCTGACCAGACCTTATTCCTACAGGTGAACTCAGTGGACACACTGAAAGAGTTTCTGGTTTTGCATTTTGCTCCCATGATGGTCAAGAGCACATTTGTGCCAGCACTTCAGACGACAAGACAGTCAAAATCTGGGATTCTGAGCAGAAAATTCTACTGAAAGAGCACAATGTCCACCAAGTGAGTGCATATTTTCCCTGCCATGCTTTATAGAGTTGTGGCTGGCTCACAAGTTGTTCTAGATTGTACTAGACAGCAGCTTTCTGTCTGCACATTTTCACTTTTACCATAGATAGTGGCAAAAGTATAACTTCAGGACTCAACAATTAGATTTGTAATTGCCCTGCCAACATTTACACTGCCTCCACGAATAACTAACTAACTACATGTTATTTTTTATTAGCATATTTTAAATGTCTAAATATAATTAATTATGATACATATAGGCTACATTTAGAGTAACTATAATAGTTACACATTAAATATTTATTTATATTTTTCATTAAACAATTTTTCTTTACTAAAGTTTGCAATTTTAGTTTTTTTTTTTTATAGATTTAGATTTTTATTTTTCCGTAACATCAGGAAATTTTACATAATGTAACTAATAGCCTACTGTAATTTTGCCCATCGAGATTTGATTGGATTGTTGACGTTTGCTAATTGTTAAAAGTTTCTCTATAACTATTAAAGACTAAAATAATAGTTACTCTATAAATATTTATTATACTTTTCATTAAACATGTTTTCTTTAACTGAAAAGTTTTCTGCCACCTGATGTCACCTGTTGGAGTTTGGGTTCCTTGCCGCTCTCGCCTTTGGCTTGCTTGGTTGGGGACACTTGACATTTGACTTGACATTTGATATTCAACAGTGCTTTGATCTGCCTGCATTGACACTATTCTTTAAGAGCTGCTGTGCAGCCAAAATTATATACCAGTTATCACTGTAAAGCTGCTTTGACACAATCTGCATTGTAAAAAGCGCTATATAAATAAAGGTGACTTGACTTGACTTTATAAAGTTTGCAATTTAGAGTTTTTTTTTATTTTTTTTTTTTAGTTTTTAAAGGGATAGTTCACCCAAAAATGAAAATTCTGTCCTCATTTACTCACTCAAGTAGTTCCAAACCTGTATGAATTTCTTTGTTCTGCTGAAAACAAAGGAAGATATTTGGAAGAAGGTCAGTAACCTCCATTGACTACCATAGTATTTATTATTCCTATATGCGAGATCTGTTTGGTTACTGACATTCTTCCAAATATCTTTCTTTGTGTTCAGCAGAACAAAGAAATTCTTACAGGTTTGGAACTACTTGAGGGTGAGTAAATTATGACAGTGTTTTCATTTTTGGGTGAACTATCCCTTTAAGATTTATATTTTTAATTTGCAGTAGGCTTATAGTAGCTTTTGTTTAAAATTTTACATCTGTTTGGTCCGAGTCCACCTTGTCGAGTCCAAGTCCAAGACCAATTGATTTTGAGTGTGAGCCTTTTATTAATGTCTTGTCATGTTAATTTTTTTTCCTTTTTTTATTTTTTGATCTTTCATGTTAAACATGATGTGGATTCAACTGCAATTGGTAAAAAAAAGTCCAAAATGTCCTGAGTCCATGTCAAATCCACCCAAGTGCATCCAAGTTCATTCATAATCACAGTCTGAGTCCAAGTACCTCAACTCTACTATTATGTAACTCCATGACAACCATAAAATCATAACTACTTTTGATGAAAAATGATGTGCAAACAATGCAAAACATAATTAGTTTCTAATTTTCTACCCATTTTAAGACTATCACAAGTACTTTTGA
This sequence comes from Anabarilius grahami, assembly GCA_003731715.1. Classification (NCBI taxonomy): domain Eukaryota; kingdom Metazoa; phylum Chordata; class Actinopteri; order Cypriniformes; family Xenocyprididae; genus Anabarilius; species Anabarilius grahami. The sequence goes on from RJVU01059915.1 coordinate 7,592,941, forward strand.
CACACTGGTGACATTTATATAAGTTTCAACAACATTCAACATGAAACGGCAATTGTGAGAGCTTTAGGGTTTTGTTTAAATTTAGATTTTTAATTTGCAGTAACACTATAGTACATCTATAATATAACTTCATGACAACCATAAAATCATAACTACCTTTGCTATATATTAAAAAAAAAGAAGAGTATGTGTGAAGTTACATTACTGACGTATATCCAGGTGAAGTGACTTCTCGAATGAGAAAAAGTGCTTTCTAGGCACTTAATGTTGTCCATTTTGATTACATATTACAAGGACACATGAATTTAAAAAATAATACGCATTGAATATTTTCTAGAAACACTACAATATTCCATAAAAATAAGAATTTGTCCATTTTGATTTCATGGTGACAAAATACCAACTTTTTAAAGGTGCCCTAGAACGTTTTTTCACAAGATGTAATATAAGTCTAAGGTGTCCCCTGAATGTGTTTGTGAAGTTTCAGCTCAAAATACCCCATAGATTTTTTTTTTATTAATTTTTTTAATTGCCTATTTTGGGGCATCATTAAATATGCGCCGATTCAGGCTGCGGCCCCTTTAAATCCTTGCGCTCCCTGCCCCCCGAGCTCTCGACTATAATACAGTGCATAAACAAAGTTCACACAGCTAATATAACCCTCAAATGGATCTTTACAAAATGTTCGTCATGCATGCTGCATGCATGCTTCGGATCATGTGAGTATAGTATTTATTTGGATGTTTACATTTGATTCTGAATGAGTTTGATAGTGCTCCGTGGCTAAAGCTAACATTACACACTGTTGGAGAGATTTATAAAGAATGAAGATGTGTTTATGAATTATACAGACTGCAAGTGTTTAATATTGAAAATAGCGATGGCTCTTGTCTCCGTGAATACAGTAATAAACGATGGTAACTTTAACCACATTTAACAGTACATTAGCAACATGCTAACGAAACATTTAGAAAGCCAATTTACAAATATCACTAAAAATATCATGTTATCATGGATCATGTCAGTTATTATTGTTCCATCTGCCATTTTTCGCTATTGTCCTTGCTTGCTTACCTAGTCTGATGATTCTGCTGTGCACATCCAGACGTCCTGCCCTTGTGTAATGCCTTGAACATGGGCTGGTATATGCAAATATTGGGGGCGTACATACTAATTACGTAACAGTCGGTGTTATGTTGAGATTCGCCTGTTCTTCGGAGGTCTTTTAAACAAATGAGATTTACATAAGAAGGAGGAAACAATGGTGTTTGAGACTCACTGTATGTCATTTAAATGTACTGAACTCTTGTTATTCAACTATGCCAAGGTAAATTCAATTTTAAATTCTATGGCACCTTTAAGTTTGTTATGCATAAAACATGTACATGATCAACAAATGTAAATGGTGGTGACTGTGTTTGTGTTTGAGCAGAGCACCATCTCTGCAGTCCACTGGTCTCCGGTGCAGAAACTTCTGCTGGTCACAGGAGATGAGAAGGGCATTGTGGTGTGCTATTGGTTCAGCAGTAATGACACCCAGAGCTTCTTCCCTGAACCCCGAACAATCTTCTGCTTATCCTGCTCTCCACATGAGGAAAACTACATCGCAGTGGGGTAGAGGCTCATTATATTATTATTTATTGTGCTTTCATTGTGATCCTAGAAAGATCCTGATTCACTAGCGATGCTTGCTCATTATATATGCCTCCTCCTAAAGGTATAAGGATGGAATGATAGTAGTAATAGACATCAGTAAGAAAGGGGAGGTGATCCACCGGCTGAGGGGGCATGATGATGAGATTCATGCGTTGGCATGGTGCCCTCGACCCAGAGAAGAGCCTCTATACGGACGATCAGAAGACAACGCAGGTAAGCAACTTCTAGAGCCATTTTTTGCCTCAGTCAGTTATTACATTTACATTTAATCATTTGGCAGATGCTTTTATCTAAAGTGATTAATAAATAAGGAGAGAAATAGAAGCAATCAAACCAAAAATAGGGCAACAATATGCGAGTGCTGTGACTAGTCTTTTTATAGATATATAGAATAGTAAGCGTTAGTATTAACGGGTCAAGTGTTGATGAAAAATATGCGTCTTCAGCCATTTCTTTAAAAGCTTAACATTTCTTTAAAACCCTAAATTCAGCTGCTCGGGTTGATTTAGGCAGGTCATTCCAACAGCAGGGGACAGTCCAGATAAAGGTCAGTGAAAGTGATTTGGTGCCTCTTTGGGATGGTTCCACAAGGCGCCATTTACTTGCAGAATGCAAGCTTCTAGAGGGCACATAAATCGGAAGTAGTGAGTTTAGGTACAGGGGTGCAGAGTAGGGCTGCACAATTATTAATCGCGATTAATCGTGTGCAAAATAAAAGTCTGTGTTTACGTAATATATGTGTGTGTTATGTGTATAATAATTATGTATATATAAATACACACACATACATGTATATATTTAAGAAAAATGTTATATTTATATATAATATAAATTATATATAAATATACATATTTATTTATACATGCATATATTTCTTAAAGATATACAGTACAGACCAAAAGTTTGGAACCACTAAGATTTTTAATGTTTTTAAAAGAAGTTTCGTCTGCTCACCAAGGCTACATTTATTTAATTAAAAATACAGTAAAAACAGTAATATTGTGAAATATTATTACAATTTAAAATAACTGTTTTCTATTTGAATATATTTCACAAAGTAATTTATTCCTGTGATGCAAAGCTGAATTTTCAGCATCATTACTCCAGTCTTCAGTGTCACATGATCCTTCAGAAATCATTCTAATATGCTGATCTGCTGCTCAAGAAACATTTAATGTGTACAATTGTACAAAATATTTGTGTACAATATTTTTTTTCAGGATTATTTGATGAATAGAAAGTTCAAAAGAACAGTGTTTATCTGAAATCTAATCTTTTGTAACATTATAAATGTCTTTACTGCCACTTTTGATTGATTTAATGCATCCTTGCTGAATAAAAGTATTCATTTCTTTAATTTCTTTTCAAAAAAATAAAAATAAAAATTCTTACTGACCCCAAACTTTTGAACGGTAGTGTATAATGCTACAGAAGCTTTGTATTTCAGATAAATGCTGTTCTTTTGAACTTTCTATTCATCAAGGAATCCTGAAAAAAAAAAAGTACACAACTGTTTTCAACATTGAAAATAATCATAAATGTTTATTGAGCAGCAAATCAGCATATTAGAATGATTTCTGAAGGATCATGTGACACTGAAGACTGGAGTAACGATGCTGAAAATTCAGCTTTGCATCACAGGAATAAATTACTTTGTCAAATATATTTAAATAGTACACAGTTATTTTAAATTGTAATAACATTTCACAATATTACTGTTTTTTACTGTATTTTTAATTGAATAAATGTAGCCTTGGTAAGCAGACGAAACTTCTTTTAAAAACATTAAAAATCTTAGTGGTTCCAAACTTTTGGTCTGTACTGTACATGTATGTGTGTGTATTTATTTATATATACATAATTATTATACACATAACACACACATATATTACGTAAACACAGGCTTTTATTTTGCACACGATTAATCGCGATTAATAATTGTGCAGCCAGGCAAACATGAGTGCCTTGAATTTGATGCGAGCGGCAATTGGCAATCAGTGCAAGTTGATGAAGAGAAGTGTGACGTGCTCTCTTCAGTTCGTTAAAGACCACTCTTGCTGCATTCTGGATCATTTGCAGAGGTTTGACAGTGAATGCTGGAAGTCCTGCCAAGAGAGCTTTACAATAGTCCAGTCTGGATGGAACAAGAGCTTGGACTTTTGTAGCATGCTTAGATAGGAAGGGCCTGATCTTCATAATGTTGTGTAAGACAAATCTGCAGGACCAGGCAGTTCTAGCAATGTGGTCTGTGAAGTTTAACTGATCATGGATCACAACTCCAAGGTTCGAAAGTACTGTTGATGAACCTAGCTGAATGGAGAAGTTGTGATAAAGTGTTGGGTTGGCTGAGACCACAAGCAGTTCTGTCTTTGCAAGGTTGAGTTGAAGGTAGTGGTCCTTCATCCAGCAAGAAATGACTGTCAGGCAGACTGAGATGTGAGAAGCTACTGGAATGAGAGGTATAGTTGTGTATAATCAGCATAGCAGTGATAGGAAAAAACATGTTTCTGAATGAGAGTTCCTAGTGATGATATGTAGATGTAGATGGAGAAGAGAAGTGGTCCAAGCACTGAGCCCTGAGGCACCCCAGTAGCTAGATGTTGCGACTTAAACGTATTACCATTATGTTTTTGGGGAATCGCACCACATGACATTTCACAACCTGAACTAACCTTGCCTTGTCATAAAAGGCTACATATCTGATATTTTAAGAGAGTTATTGACCTTGACACACAGTCATGAGGGTCTGCAGGGGTCCTCTCTATGTCATTTCCTGTTTTTTTCTGCATGTTAGTTGCACCACATGACTTTTGGCAGGCAAAAGTTATTTTTAAATATTATGAAGCGTATTGAAGTTTAATAAAGTTTTTGTGCTGTACTGCACATGCTGAAAATAAACATGGAGAGACACAAAACATAAATGCATATAATTAAACTCTACTGTGTTTCACAGTCAACATATGTTTTTTTTTTTTGCCCAGGGTAAAGCAAGGAAAACTACACTTCACATTTAGATAAACAAGGCGACATAATGGGTCGCACTCGTCTCTTTGTGGAGATGGAAAAACATTAAGTTCTTTATGACCCAGAGGTTTTTCTTGTATAAAGATTTAAATGCAAAAGAAAAGGCATGAGAGTTGGCTGTTTTTGTCAGTTTAAGTTTTGATTTAAAATGTTTGTGATTTTAACATATGTTCAAATGTTTTGCCACTTGCTTGAGCAACTTAGAATAGAATCTTTCATAGATGTATTCATTATTCAATTCATTACTTCTATATAGATTTATATATTGTGTACAAAGAGAATCACAATGTTGACAAATTTTCAGTAGCAACTTTTGGATTTGACATAAAAGTAATGAATACATTTATTATGATTGTGGTGTACAGTTGCGGATCAGTTGCGCACTGCGAACGTGTCATATGTGAATCCACATATGAGCCCGTGCTGCTTCTGCAACTCATACGTACTGCAATATGTACTGCATACGCTCTGCAACCGGAGTATGTGTGAACCTGGTGTCAGAGCGGCTCAGTTCACAATAAATGCTGCTCCACACAAACTCAGTCTCTGCTTGTGCTGTTTGTTTATGCATTCCCAAATGCACGTTATTTGAAACCCTTTGTGTTTTGTGTATTTTTGTACATCGGGTGTATTGGAAACGCTTTGTGTTTCATGCTAAGTGCGGCGCTGTTATCATTTACATGCAGTGAGCAGCTTGGTTAAAGGATAAGTTCACTTCAGAATTAAAATTTCCTGATAGTTTACTCACCCCCATGTCATCAAAGATGTTTATATCTTTCTTTCTTCAGTCGAAAAGAAATAGTTTTTTGAGGAAAACATTCATAGTGGACTTCAACGGGTTCAACATAAAACATGAAAGCAGAAAATCTAAAAATAAAAACAGTTTCAAAATAATAATTAAAAACTATAATAGTATCTCAATGATACTACAATAACACTGTCACCTCGTTCATTTACATGCAAGCAGCTTATAATGGCGTGTTTTCAGAGCGACTCTGTTCACAGTAAATGCTGCTTCTCACAAACTCCATCTCTACTTTGCGCTGTGCATTTGGGAACAAAATGTGCACTAGGTTCACTTCATTTACTGTATATTTACATTTGTGTAATTTCCAACATTTTTGTTAATGTTTCCAATAAAAGCTTGAGAAATTGACGCTCAAACCCTCGAACTTTTTATGTTTGAAAATGAAGAATTTAAGACATGCATATTTCTGTTGTAACTAGTGTCAGTTGGTTCCTGTAGAGAGTGAACCCAAGTGTGAACCATGTGACCATTACTGACATCAGAGAACTATGAACATGCAAACGTGTCAATGAATTTTTAAAATTCACTAAAAAAACTTACCTTAATTAAATATTTTATGTCTAAGGAGTTTGGCTGTCAAAAAAGTTTTGGATAAAAATAGATTGGACAAAATAATAAGTGACACTTTTATTTATTTATGACTCTTTCCGTAGATGGAGGCAATGGGGCGACAGAGGGAGCAGAATTGGGGTGTTACCTGGCCTCGGGTAGTCGAGATCAGACCGTGCGGATATGGAGCACAGCCAGGGGCAAAGGTGATAAAGAGAGATTCATTACCCAAAGATTGCACAGACAAAACTGGTTTATAGTAGCTTTCAGGTGCAGTGTCATTTAGGTCACCGTGTGTCTCCTTTCAGGTGTAATGACCCTGAAACTTCCCTTCCTGAAAAGACGAGGAGTGGGAGTTGATCCAGCGTTGAAGGAAAGACTTTGGCTGACAGTCCACTGGCCTAAAAGGAGACCTTCACAGATTGTGTCCAGCTGTTTCGGGTATGGTTGTGTAGATGTGTTCCAAACGGTTATTTCGCCTCATTCATGAAACTTTTGTAAATATATGAGACCTTCCTGAAAACTCTCCTCTTGATTCACAAACCGTTCGTAAACATCAGATTTGATAGTGAAACGCGTGTATAATGAATTCCAATCATTTGTAAATAGGCTGTTTATGAATGTGCACTCATTCATAATTAGCATAATCGCCATCTATGAATTATCCAGGAACGCTGTGGAATCTTCTGGGCTCCCTTATCAGGTTTGGCTCTAGTATATTGCATAAATGCAAAAGAGACTAATAGGCCATATGCCTAACAATAAATATTCAATTAACGTGTGTCTGCCAAAGCGTATTTAGTCAGCTGAAAAAATGCCTGGTGCTCCTCTGAAAACGGCCAGCTGATGGTGCTTGTGAGCGCTTTGGAGGTGCTGCGTATTTCCAACTAGACGCTTTGGTTGCTATAATGTGGAATATCCACGGCAGTAACGTGTTGTTAGATGAACTTTATCCATTGTTGTTCAGGTGTAAATTTCTTTCGTACCAACTAACATTTTGAAAATACGAACATTTTCATGAATCTAAAAATTTACGAACGATTTACACTCCAATTCGTTCTACTCATGTTTCATGAATGAGGCCCATTGTGTGTTGGAGGATGTTTTGTAGTAAACGAACATGAGTCGACTCACTGTGAATGTTGGCATGCAGCGGTGAGATGGTAATGTGGGATCTCATGAAGTCAGGCAAGCAGAAGTGGAGTCTGTTGGGCAGTTCCCCAGAAGGACAGAATCACAGCCGTATCGTCTTCAACATGAGCTCGTTTTGTTCAGGGGACAGAGAACTTCTGCTCAGCACCTCAATGGACCGAGAGGTGAGTCGTCCTTCCGTTAGTATGTGCTTGTAAACTGTTTTCACCAAACTCCGCTAACACAATACAGAATAAATACATTTATTACTCCTTACAAAAATACTATTTTCTAAAATTGTGGTATGATAATACCATTGAATTGAAATGTGATAATCTTTCAGTATCATGGTATGAGTATCATCAGTGTATTGTGATACAAAAAAGTATTGTGGTGATAAGTAACATTCTCCTCAAATGTGTGAGAAGTAAATATATAATGCATAATTATTTGTCCATTTGTTAAAATAAAAAAAAAAAATCTTTAAAGGCCCACTTTTCTTATTATTGAAACGCACAGCATTATTCAACGTGTTGACAATTTACACTGAAACAGGAAGACAGGGCGGGACATATCGAACAGCTCCTCACCTTTTTTAAATTAGCCAATAACTTTTCATTTATATCACAGCTCTGCCAGAGCCGTTGCGCTTGGTAAAGCTACTCCTCCTAATCTCCTCCATATCGCTTTAAAATATAGCATTCTGTGCAGAATTTAAACGGGTCCGATACATTTTCTGGTCTGCACCAACTTGCGCACATGATCCGCTCTGTGCTCTCGTGTCTCTGGACCGGAGCTGACAGTGTGCATGCTGCTGCGGTTCGTGTGATGCTAACGTGAAACCAAACTTCATTTGCCGCAATGGAAAGCATATTTACACTGTCTGAATCGTTCCCTCTTCTTTATATAGTGCATTTCACCATGTAGAAAATAGTAATTGTGTGAACAAGTGACCGATTTCAGCTGCAGCTTCAGTGTCTATTTATAATGTAGGGGGCAGGATGCTTTAGATTCTAGAGAGCATTTGAATAGACAGAAAATCTGATGAGAAGCTGAAGTGCAGTAGACTGGGTAAACCCAGCCTGATCTGCCGGCGATTTGATTTCGCCCGGCATCTCAGTCTGGAAACCCGTACATTCATTTCTACTGCTTCTGTTACACTTTTGTGGGAACCAATCGCAGACTGGCTTATCCACCTTGCTCGCTATTGGCGGGTATAACACGATGACGAAGCGATGGCAAGCAGCTTTTTGTTTACATTGAACATGGCAGCCACCGAAGCACAGCAACCAGTTGATGCTGCTGTTTTAAAAGATTTCGAAGGCAAGTTTTCTTTGAAAACGGAACAGAGACTTGCCCTGGAACAATTCATAAAAAAGAAGGATGTGTTTGCCTTACTACCGACCGGCTTTAATAAAAGCCTAATTTGCCAGCTAGCCCCGCTGCAAAGTACGTCACCCGGATCGATGATCTGATTGGTTGAAGGACTATCCAATTGCGTGAATAATGCTCGTTGATCACGCCTCTTGTGCAGTAGAAAATACATAGCAGACTCTCCCGACCAATGTTCAATTTTAAATTGAGCTTGGTCTGGTTATAGCCAGACAAGAAGTGCAGGGTTGTCATCAAAATCGTTGATCCATATTGGTGGAAGTGCGAGACTGTACATTTTTGAATGCTTACATCATCTAAATGTGAATTTTGTCATTGTTTTAGAGCACACTAGCTTATAGATAACAGTAAGACTAAAGGCAGGAACACACCAAGCCGACGGTCAGCTGTCGGGCGGTTTTTGTTCGTCGGGCGACTAAGTATTCTCAGTGTGTTCCGCACCATCAGCTGAAGTTGGTCCTCGTTGGCTTTTTTTCGGCCGATTCGACATGTTGAATCAGCGTCGGAGCTCGTCGGTCCGTCTGGCCATCTGATCATTCTGATTTGCTGTTCAGCTACTGCCACCTGCTGGTACGGAAAGGCATTTCATCTTACGCAGGCGCAGAACGGACGTGCTACTTGGCCGTCGGCTGTCGAGCGTCGGTTTGGTGTGTCAGGATGACTTTGGACCGAGACCCTGCCGACGTGAGCCAACCCCGCAGTCTGCTTTCGTCGCCACTAGTTCGTCGCCGTCGGCATGGTGTGTTCCTGCCTTAACATATTCATACTAAAAGCCAAAAAACTTCCATTTTGATTTCACGGGGACTTTAACAATAGCAAGGTGGAGTTGTAAGGGTGTTATCAACCCAAATACAAAAATAATTACTAAACTACTAAATTAAATAAAAATATTAAATTGTTTTTGCATGAAAAAAACTTATTCGTTGTACAGTTAAGATGCATTTAGCATAAAGTTAAGTNGGTCCTCGTTGGCTTTTTTTCGGCCGATTCGACATGTTGAATCAGCGTCGGAGCTCGTCGGTCAGTCGGGCCATCTGATCATTCTGATTGGCTGTTCAGCTACTGCCACCTGCTGGTACGGAAAGGCATTTCATCTTACGCAGGCGCAGAACGGACGTGCTACTTGGCCGTCGGCTGTCGAGCGTCGGTTTGGTGTGTCAGGATAACTTTGGACCGAGACCCTGCCGACGTGAGCCAACCCCGCAGTCTGCTTTCGTCGCCCTAGTTCGTCGCCGTCGGCATGGTGTGTTCCTGCCTTAACATATTCATACTAAAAGCCAAAAAACTTCCATTTTGATTTCACGGGGACTTTAACAATAGCAAGGTGGAGTTGTAAGGGTGTTATCAACCCAAATACAAAAATAATTACTAAACTACTAAATTAAATAAAAATATTAAATTGTTTTTGCATGAAAAAAACTTATTCGTTGTACAGTTAAGATGCATTTAGCATAAAGTTAAGTTATTATTTATATATATATATATATATATGTGTATGAGTGTGTGTGTATTAATTATAGAGCAGCTGATTGGTTCCAGTTGGCCAATTGGTCTAACGTACTGTAAAATATTTATTTCTGACCCATGCGGGCTCAATTTTTGGAATTTTCCTAGCCCGTCCTTCCCCAGCACCACCTGCCTAGTTCTGCTAGGGGGTTGTCCCAGCTGTCCTTGCAGCAGCTTGTATCCTATTCCCTGTATTTATGTGAATGTTTCAGCTGTAACCTTTACTCATGACAGCAGCAGCGTAGCAAATCTAGTCCGCCAAGACAAAGCTCATTTACATTCCATTCTTATCAATAAAGTGCTGTTTAATTCTATTCTGAGATTTGTCACGATTGAAATCTATATAATATATATACTGTATATGTATATATTCTGTATGGATGTCTCATTTCAGATTAAGTGTTGGGACCTGGCGTCTCTGGAGTGCTGTTGGACTCTGCCCACTCTGGGTGGGTTTGTGTACTGTCTCAGCCTCTCTCCGGTGGCCACCGGCTGTCTGGCTCTAGGGGTCGGAGACAGCATGATCCGGGTGTGGAATACCTTGTCTCTACAGAACCAATATGACATCAAGACATTCTGGCAAGGGATCAAATCTAAAGTCACAGCTGTGAGTCAGATGTTTAATTCCCAGTTATATTTCCCACACTGCCATTCAGTTAGTTTAAAATCGAGCCCACTTCTCTTACAGTTGGCATGGCATCCACTGAAAGAGGGCTCTCTGGCATTTGGTACCGATGATGGTAAAGTGGGCGTATATGAAGTTTACTCTAACAAGTAAGAACAACATTCATGCTTCTTGATTTTTTTAACTATATTTATGCATATGAAATCTTGCAATTCCTTAGGTTCATTTGAATGCAAGATTCAATATAAGATATTCATCATAGAAAAAGAAAAAAAAATTTAGTTATGACCAAGGGCAGCATAATTCAATTAAAGTTTCAAATACATTTAATTAAATGGAAAATGACACATTTCACTTCATTATTTGTTTTTACACACAGACCTCCTCAAATCTCAAGCACTTACCACCGCAGAACCGTCTACTCCTTAACATGGGGCCCTCCTGTGCCGCCCATGTCTTTTGGTAAGTCAATTCATTAAACACACCACCATGACCCAGTAGACATTGAACTTGGCGTGGCACCAAGAACAATCCATCAGCAATAAGTGATGCCCGACTCCTCTTTAACACTCTCTGTAATTGAGCGAGCGTGAAAAAAATACTTACTTTCCTTCCGTAGAGTTTGTTGGGTAATCAAGGAATGAAAAGTTAATTCACCCCACTGCTGACAAACGACACGTACTTCACCGTATCCATCTCCGATGCTCGAGGGGGTGGAGATAATTGCTTTTGTTTGTTCAGAGGGGTTTGTTGAAGTATGAGCAATAGTAATAGTGATGTTCCCACTAATAATTGTGTATGTGCGTGGCTCAGGGGGATCTGGAGACAAGCCGTCCTACAGCTTATACAGCTGTGCTGGAGAGGGTGTCATCTTCCAGCACGACCCCTGGAAACTCTCAGGAGAGGCCAGTAACATTGACAAACTCATCCGAGACACCAACAGCATCAAAGTAAGATGAGAAATCGCTTGTTCATATTTGTCTTTATTAAATTTGTTCATATTGATCTAAATAAAAAGTTATTCTGTTCTTCAGCACAAGATCCCCCCACACACAGACCTCAGCTGGAAGCCGGATGGCAGCATTTTGGCCATTGGAAATGAAGATGGGTAATAATGTTAACCAAAATTATTATTTTATTTTTTTATCAAGCACGAAGTGACAGTAAATACATTTATACTGTAACAAAAGATTATTATTTCAAATAAAATGTTGTTCTTTTGAACTTGCTATTCATCAAAGAATCCTGAAAAAAAAAAACACTTTTCACCAAAATACTAAGTAGCACAACTGATATTCAAAATTAATGATGATAATCAGAAATGTTTCTTGTACAACAAATCAGCATGTTAGAATGATTTCTGAAGGATCATGTGACTCTGAAGACTGTAGTAATGATGCTGAAAATTTATCTTTACATCACAGGAATAAATGAAATTTTTAAATATATTAAAGTTGAAAACAGTAATTTTAAATTGTGATAATATTTCACAATATTACTGTTTTACTGTATTTTTGATCAAATAAATGCAGCCTTGGTTGAGCATAAGAGACTTCTGTCAGAAACATTAAAAAAATCTTACTGACCCCAATCTTTTGAACAGTAGTGTGTCTAGAAATCATATTTACTTTTAAGCTAGATTAATCAATGCTGTAAATGTATTGTTCATTTTTAGTTCATGATACCTTACACATTAACTTATGTTAACAAATTGGACCTTATTATAAATTGTTGTTTTGGTTCATTTTTGAAAAAGGAGACTATATTCAGTAGGAAATGTAGGACGGGGCTTGAGTGTATTCATCTGAGTCATGAGGCTAAGATATTACTTAAGATAATTTTTCTCAGCCCACATGGATTTGGTTACATCAGAAAATTTTAGAGGTGGAGAGACGTAAGATTAAGAATACAAATACATGGATTGTGCACAATAAGACCAGACTCTATTTTGATTTCATGTTGTCTTTAAATATGAAACATATCATATGCAATCATATTTTAGAGTATTATGCATCTAATAAAGCTTATTATTAAAGGCTGTATTAAGTACTGTCTCACTCCATAAGGGTTTTTGTTGTAGGTCCATAGAGGTATTGAAGGCTCCTATGCTGAAGCTCTTGTGCACAGTGCAGCAGCATCATAAGATCATAAATTCACTGTGCTGGCACCATGAACACTCATCTCAGAATGAGCTGCAGTATCTGCTGGCATCTGGCTCCAGTAATGCCACAGTCTACATCCATGACCTCAGGAGCGCAATAGGTGAGAATCGGCTCTTGTATCTATCCTTGTTGGCTGTTCTATGCATACAAAAACATTACATACTGTGCACAGTATACATAATATATACTACAGGCAGTGTTGGGGAAAGTTACTTTTAAAAGTAATGCGTTACAATATTGTGTTACTTGCTAAAAAAGTAACTAATTGCATTACTTACATTTTATGGAAAGTAATGCGTTACGTTACTTTTGCGTTACTTTTTCTAACCTGGGCTGGGCTTTTTTTGGGAAATGTAAAGGCCCTTTCACACCAAAAGTGAAATGGAAAAAGCCTCAGGCTGAAGGAACTTCACGCCTGTACAGTAGAGGGCATTCAACACTCTTAAAAATAAAAATAATCCCATTTCAGGTTTTGGAGTCGCTACTAATGAGCTGATGGAGACATGATTAAGGAGACATGCAAAAAATGCATGGAACATGGTTGGGAACCACTGGTTTAGATGAATATGTAAATATGTGCTGTGCGCTTCCCTCTCAATAACAAAATAAACAACAAAAATGATAGCGGTGAGAAAACATCAGTTAAGAAAGCATCTGATCATAGCGATGTGGATATGTTTGTTCAAGCTCTGCAATTCAGTCATGTCATGTTTTTTTTATATACCACTTTATACAATATATTGTTTTAAAGCAATCAGCAGCCATTTTCCATCCAGATTTTGCACTGTTTTGTTATCGACAAAGTTAATATGCAATAAATACATTTGCGAAATTAGCTCCAGCCTGTTTCCATCCATTTGGCCTTTTACTGATAAAATAATGACATCATCCCTAAAAAAAAACATGTTGCATAAGTTTTGTTGTATCACAAAAAAACTGCCCGAGCCGTTTCCATACATAATTTCACATATATTATTTCAATAATGTAATTTCATATACAGTTATGTGAACCACTTGCAAAGTCTGTGAAAATGTGAATAATTTTAACAAAATAAGAGAGATCATACAAAATGCATGTTATTTTTTATTTAGTATTGTCCTGAGTAAGATATTTTACAAAAAAAAAATTGCTGAATTTATTAAAATGACCCAGTTCAAAAGTTTGTGAACCATTGATTCTTAATACTTTGTGTGGTTACCTGGATGATCCACAACTGTTTTGTTTTGTGATAGATGCTCATGAGTCTCTTGTTTGTTCTGAGCAGTTAAACTGAACTCTGTTCTTCAGAAAAATCCTCCAGGTCCCAAAAATTCTTCAGTTTTCCAGCATCTTTTGCATATTTGAACCCTTTCCAGCAGTGACTGAATGATTTTGAGATCCGTCTTTTCACACTGAGGACACACTGAGGACTCAACTATTAAAAAAGGTTCAAACATTCACTGATGCTCCAGAAGGAAACACAATGCATTGAGAGTCGGGGGGTGAAAACTTTTGAACAGGATGAAGATGTCAAAATTTTTCTTATTTCGTTTGAATATCATTTTTTTTTTTCATTTAGTACTGCCCTTCGGAAGCAACAGAAGATACTTGCATGTTTCCCAGAAGACAAATTAAATACAATTTACCTTGATCTTCAAATTCCAAATGTTTTCACCCCCCGTGTATTACTGGATCATGTTTCCTTCGGGAGCATCAGTGAATATTTGAACCTTTTGTAATAGTTGAGTTTGAGTCCCTCAATTGTCCTCAGTGTGAAAAAACGAATCTCAAAATCATTCAGTCACTGCTGGAAAGGGTTCAAATATGCAAAAGATGGTGGAAAACTGAAGAATCTGCAGGACCCAGAGGATTTTTCTGAAGAACAGACCTCGGTTTAACTGCTCAGGACAAACAAGAGACTCATGAACAACCATCACAAAACAAAAAAACAGTTGTGGATCATCCAGGTAACCACACACAGTATTTAGAATCAGTGGTTCACATATTTATGAATGTGGTTATTTTAATAAATTCATCTATTTTTTTGTCTTGTGGACCATATGTAAATGTCTTTTATGTAAAATATCTTACTCAGAACAGTACTAAATAAAAAATAAAATGCATTTTGTATTATCTCCCTCATTTTGTTCAAATTATTCACATTTTCACAGATTCTGCAAGTGGTTCACATACTTTTTCTTGCAACTGTAATTTCAAATTATAATATTTGAAACATATAGAGTAATGAGACAATTGAAATTCGCCAGTTTCACAAATAGACTACTTTAATATTATGTAAGTATTTTAATATTATGTAATACTGTAATATTATTTAATACTACTTTGTGTCCATGGGTTTGGACACAGGGCAGGGTAAAATTTTAGGGTCCATAAAAAAATTGGTACAGTGAAATGTTCAGTCTTTGCATTTAGCAATAACAAAGCCAACTGTTGTTTAACGTGGCAGACAATGCATTCAATCATTCTAAGCAAAAAAGTTATTTGTTCTGGTTTTAGAGTTCAGTAACATCAAATTGTTCAGAAACATCAAATTGTGGCTTTTTTTTTTTTTGTTCTCCAGAGACAGATGCAACTCTAAAATTCGTTAGAGCTTTTTGGATTCAATCCACTATATTTTCATAATTAGTTTGAGTTAAAATTATTTTTAATAAATTGTATTTATACAATTATTTTATGAACAATTCTCATGTTTGTGAGTTTTACTTGTCGTGTAGCCTAGTGCAGGTTCTGACCGTGAAATCAAACTCTTGATTTTATGATGCATTAATTACAGCTTTATTTATTCAGTTACAGAAGTAACATGTTATTTGTGTATTTTACTTTTATTTTTGTCAGCATTGGAACTGCCTTCATTTGATGAGCTGCAGAGATTTTCAAGATGCTATATGTTCCTCATCCATTTGAAACAAAACTTTATTATACATTATTAAAGTATGTACAAAATTATTTTTATTAAGTGTCATGTTTTTTCTTTTCTTTTTTTTGTATTTCGTTATTTAGACCAGTACTATTCAGAAAGTTGTATTATTTTTCAGAATAACTTTTAGGGCTATTAGACTGTAGATTATTAGACCATAGATTGAAAAGAATGCTTGGTAATAGGCCTATTATTTTAAAATGGCTGAAACAACTGCCTGTTCTGAATTTATACACTGTAAAAAAAATATGGTTGATAAATGACATTGATAAATGGCATTCCTATCAGCTGTATTGGTAACCATTTTAAAGCGCTAAACCTTTTGTCGCTAAAAGTCTTTGAATGGAAACCTGGCTAGTGTTGCTTTCAATTAGAATTACAACTCTTCAGTGTGTTTCATGTTTTACGCATGTCTGACCTTGACGTGCTGGACAGAAGAAATGAACTGGAAAAGATTTCCACATCAAAGAAGGCAGAGCCCTTAGTGTCACATATACCAATTACATAATGTCCACAGACCAATGGTCGTTCTAAGGTGTTTCTGGAAAGCTCTCTTTGGCAAGCTGTTTCTAACCCCAGGAACAAAGTCCAGACAAACTTTGTTTTGGCCTGACTTTGTTCAAAGTTTTTTCTTCGATTTAGCTTGAAGTATATCGGGGGCTTGAATGTGCTTCAATGTGTTTTTCTTATTAGGGTTTTTCTTTTACAGAAACCCCATCAGAGAGTCCAGTGCTGGTGACTGAACCTTTCAGAACTCTCTCTGGTCACACCAACAAAATCACCGGCCTAGCCTGGAGTCCCCATCAAGATGGGCGTCTGGTGACAGCGTGTTATGATGGAACCGCTCAGGCAAGTTAGACTTTTTTTTTTTGCTAAAAAAAAGTGGTTAAAATTTTTTTCGCAATAATATCATGGAATTCAAGGTTATTTTATCTGGAAATTAAAATATGGTTTAGATTAGAGGGGTCATGACATGAAGTTTTTATTTTATGCTCCTTGAGGTTAAATTATAATGTTAATAATGGTTTTGCACAAGAAAACAAATATACATGTGGAAAAAATCTACATTTTCTACCCTTATTCTGAACCTCTGTCTGAAATGATCTGCAAACAAGCTTTTTAAACTGGACGCTTCTAAGCGGACGTTGTTGATGATGATGATGCATTTTATTTATATTGCACTTTTTTCAAACTCAAAGCGCTACATATATGAATAATGTAGATAAAATACAATACATAAAATAAACCAGCAATAACAATAGTAAAAAATAATAGTACACTCATAGACAGTAAGCATCTTTAAAAAGATGGGTCTTTAAAGACTTATAAATTATAATTACTTAAAAACAGTCCAGTGTTAGGGAATTTCTAATAGCCAAGGGAAGATTTTTCCACAAACGTGGAGCTGAAACAGAAAAAGCCCGTCCGACCATAGACTTCAATTTGAAAGTGGGCTGCTGAAGAGTAAAGGAGTCAGAAGAGTAGAGAGAGTGAATTGGTGTGTACAGAGCTACTAAATTACAAAGGTATGCTGGAGCTGTCTCATGAAGAGCCTTATGTTAAAATCAAGATTTTAAAATCAATACGTGCCTGTACTGGAAGCCAATGCAATTAATAAAGAACCAGGGAAATATGCTGGCGAGCAGTTGTGTAGGGCAGTGCATGTGCTGCAGATTTTTGAATATACTGCAATTTCTTGATATGCTTATCAGGGAGACCAGAATAAAGTACATTACACTAATCTAGCTTCAATGTAAAAAAGGCATGGATAAGCCTTTCTGCATCAGGCAGAGATAGAGAAGGTTGTAGTATGGCAATCTGTCTGAGATGTAAAAACGCAGATTTCGAGACCATTTTAATACGGCATCGAATGACAATTACAAATCAAAAATAACACCAAGGTTGCGCACTTGTGATGGAGACACAAGGTCAGAAACGTTAAACAAATTGAGATTTTTGCATTTATGCAAAGCTGTCAGGATCCCAACAAGGAGAAGTTTGGTTTTAGATTTAAGTTTAGGATAATCGTCATGCATCCACACCATTATTTCTTCCAGACATGCAGTAAGAAATGTAAGAGCAAGATTAGGATCAGGATATGTGCTGACATAGATCTGCGTATCATCAGCATAAAAATGAAACCCCAGACAATACTTTTCTAATAATGTGACCGAGAGGCAACATATATATGCAAAACAAAATGGGTCCAAGTACTGACCCCTGCAGGACACCCTGTTGAACTAATGTTGGCTCAGACTTGTTTTTTCCCAGACAAACAAATTGAAAACGATCAGAGAGATAGTATTTAAACCATTCTGACACAACACCAGAGATGCCTAACCAAACACGCAACCTATCCAGAAGGATGGTATGACATATAGCAGGGCTCTTCAAGTAGTTTCATCTTTGTCTTATTGCTAAAAATTATTTTATTAATTATTAGGCTTAAATGAAAATATTCTCACAGTGAGACTTGGTAACCACAGGTAAAACCATACATGGCTACTCACTACCACTGTCAAATGATATTATATTATGATATGTTATATAGGCCTATAAAAACACCTAAACACAGGTACAAACTACACCTTAACAAAGACATGAATTATTATATTCCCCTACCCACCTAATAAATATATTGCAATATAAATGGCTATAACATAGTTTTCAATATAAATATTCCACGTTTCCACAAACCATAGTAATTTACTACGGTTCATTCATGGTAAATATTTGTAAGGGTGGTGATTTTGGGATTTAAAAGTCTTCTATCTACATTCATGGCACGTTTCTCCTGTTTTCCTCATTAGTCTTGTTGGGAATGTTGAGGCTGTTTCATCCGATTTAAAACTAGTTTAATCATTGAGTGATTTGTAATTTGTAAACCATAGATGTGTGTCGACTTGAAACGCTTCTCACTAGATGTCGCAACACTGTTTAATAATGGCGACCGGGAATAAACGCAGCTCCTTTAAGCTTTTGTTCAGTTATCCACTGGGCCGTGCTGCGTAGTTCAACGTAAACTAGTAAAACAAATGAAAACCGCGCTATTTGTTCTGTATTGTTGTTACTTACCGAGAAACAACTTCAGATGATTCAGTGACAGAGCGGTCCGAACGAATCCGAATCATTTCAGATCGTTATGCAAGCGTGTTTGGCCAATTCACGGAAAAGAAAGAATCGAGACAAAAGAATCATTATTTCACGAATGATGGGTATCGCTGGTTCAGTCGACAGAAATACGGAACACACATAATAACTGCTGAAATATTCACACGGAAAACTTTCTCAGGTCAGTCGGAGGAGTGTGCATGGTACGAACAGTGCGTATTTAGCCGTATAGCTGCAGGCGCCACTGCGGCCACGTATCTAACCAAATTTAGCCGCACCGCCAGGAGAAGAGGAAGAGGAAGGTTGAGGTGCCGCAGGCCGGATGAAGATGATTGAGGGGCTGGATTTGGCCCGCGGGCCGCCAGTTGACGAGCCCTGACATATAGTGTCAAAAGCAGCACTAATGTCTAGCAGGACTAGTCGGCAGAAGTAAGAAGGTCATTTGTGACCTGGGCTAGAGCAGTCTCCGTTCTTGAACACGCATCCGTATTGTATACTGTATCCAGTGTAGACAGTGTCAGTGATTATAATGGGTTCACATCCTGTGTAGGCAAATGTCAGCCGTTAAGTGACTGAATGCCAGTGGGCGGGGCCCTATGGTGAGTGAAGTGAAGTGAAGTGACATGTGGCCAAGTATGGTGACCCATACTCGGAATTTGTGCTCTGCATTTAACCCATCCAAGTGCACACACACACAGCAGTGAACACACACACCCTGAACACACACACCCGGAGCAGTGGGCAGCCATTGCTGCGGCGCCCGGGGAGCAGTTGGGGGTACGGTGCCTTGCTCAAGGGTCTCACCTCAGTCGTGGTATTGAGGGTGGGGAGAGCGCTGGACATTCACTCCCCTCACTGACATTCCATGCCGGACCTGAGACTCGAACCCATTACCTTTGGGTTAAAAGTCCGACTCTCTATCCATTAGGCCACGACTGCAATGAGGTATAACTATTCTTTGACATCTTGCTCTGGAGGCAGGCCGTTTTTGGAGCTTGATTAAAAAATGCTTTGTTTATAATGAGGAGGATGTTTTAAGCTATGAAACTTGGAGAATGTTTTAAGAATGTACAAAGACACTTATGTCAAAAGATCAAGGCATATTTGATTTCTCACGTCATGACCCCTTTAAATAATCATGTGTGGATAATCCATCATCCAGAAAAAATACAAACAAAATGTTATTGCTCTGTAATAACTAATTTTTCCAGGTATGGGATGTGCTGAAAGAGCAGCCGGTGTGTAACTACAGGGGTCACTCAGGCCGACTGCTGTGCGTGCAGTGGTCCGCCGTTCACCCAGATCTGGTCTGGACCGGTGGAGATGACTTCACCCTCCAAGAATGGGCCGTATCCAAGCAGGAACACATCACACCTCCCAAGAGTATGTAAACTATTATATTTAACTAGTGATGCACTGAAACAAACAAAAATATTCAACGAAAATGAATTTTTGGTTTTGGAGAGGCAAAATCATTGACTGAAAATTGATGTTTAATTGATGTAACACTTCTCTAATGGCACATTGTGCCTATCAGTTTTGTGCAGAAAGCTACAAAAGGAAAACATGTCAGCTATGTGGACACTAGGGCTGAGTTGACTATCAATTTCTCATTTTAATCGATCTTTATTTTGAACCAAAATCTTTTAGTTTATGCTGTTTTCAGTTGATACAAGAACAAAACTTGACTAAACTTTATTTATAGCATGCAATGCATACCATCCAGTAATTGCAATAAGCTTTGTGCTTTGTTACATTTGATATGAAACAAAGTGTGAGCTTTCAAATTCTGTCAGGTTTAATCACAAAATTCAAACAATAAATATCATTTTGTCACTCTTTGATGTGGCATCGCTGTAGTGCCTCAGTTCAAGCAGCATGTGAATCAATCATCTCTTCCACTTTACTACTAGCACATGAAATAAACATGAATAAACATCAAAAGGCATGTTGGAAGACAGAACAACTTAAATGTATCATGTCTCATGTAATCTCTCAATCAGTGTTTTAAAGGTGCAGTGTGCAAATTTTAGCGGCATCTAGCGGTGAGGTTGCAAACTGCAACTAACAGCGCACACCTCTCGCACCCCTCCCTTTCGGAGAAGCTACGTTGGCCGTCTGGCCAACATGTTGTCGTACTCACAAGAGAGTAGCTTGTGTGAAGCAATGAGGTTTCTTCTTATTTCTAACAAAGAACGGTCTCTGCTTCTAATAAAGCAGATTACTACTACTACTTTGTGTGTATTCAACGCAGTGACGATGCAAGCTGCCTCTAAAAACACGAACGATTTAGAAGAACAACAACATAGTGACGAAACATGCTCTGTAGAGTGTTTGTCCGTTTAGGGCTGCTGTAGAAACATGCCGACGCTAAATGGCGACTTGACATGGAGGGGGGATCCGCGGTGGATGTAGATTAGTGATGCGTGGATCGCGGTTATATCCACGGGCGCTGCGGATAATCCGTGAGTTGGGTGGGTCGGGTAATAAAAAAATAAATAAAAAATTAATTGTGGGTGGGTCACAGGTGGATGAGAGATAAATCATGGATGTTTTGATTTAAGACACAAACTCTCATTTCACGGTAAGACGCAATGAACGTGCATCACGCTTAGTTTCATTTTCAAAAACAGCGTAGTATCTCTTCAGGGAAAACCAATAAAGAAAAACATTTGCCGAGAGCAACTCCTAGTGGACATTATAGAACACATAGGAAGAAAATCTACATGAGATATTGCTTAATATTAATTGTAATTTTTCGTCAGGCACTAATTTGCAGACGCAATTGCGGTGTTCACTTGTTAAGCAGCAATAGAGGCAAAACAAATGTGAGAGAAATTTCAAAAAAGGGAAGGTAAGAAAGGGAGCATTTTAGTGTTAACTAATCGAGTGTTGGGTATGTGATATGTAACGGCTGTGAAACGCTGTATATGATAATAAACGAATAAAGCCTATCCAGCCTTTGCTTGAGCTGAACGTATTTAATGACTTGTGTGTGTTTGGGAAAATGCAGTGACGGAAACAATGACATTCCAATTTAGGTTTGAAGGGAGTAAAGCCTTTAAGTCTAAAGACAAACAATTTTGGCAAAGAGAAGGCCCTTTTATTACTTTAAGTTCTAAATTAATTTAAAAGCAGCCTAATTCAGTGTAAAATGTTACCACATCATGACGCTGAACACTGAGAATTTGAATAACTGTACTGTGACGATCGGGTGCGGATATCAAAATCAGAGAAAATCATTGGTGTGGGTGGGTGGCGGGCGGATGACAAATTTTTAAAAGCGGATTCGGGTGACGTTTGAGCTGATCCGCGCATCACTAATGTAGATAGAAATGTCTCATTCATAGTTATGTATATTATATTGCATTTCTGTCAATAGATCCTCCCAATTTTTACACATTGCACCTTTAAATGCTGAAAGATGTCAGTAAAACACCTTGTGAACAATGTCACATAACATTACATTTAGGAAAGACATTCGATGTTCTTAGCTTGATAGTCAGCTCGAAAAAAGTACTCGAGGAGCATTTTGCTAAATATATGCACTATATTACATTATCATTATATTTTTGCTTGTTGTCTTTATTAAGGTATGTCTGAATAAATGTCATAAACACATTTTATTAATGCCAATGTTTAAATATTTAAACAATTTTTTTTGTTTTTTTCCGGCTATTTTGGTCAAAAATAATTTTAATACATCATATGGCTGCGCAATTCTGGATAAATTGAGAATCACAATTTTTTTATTTTTTTTTTTCAAATAGAGATCACGATTCTCCAAGGATTCTGAATAGACAACTAAACAAAATAACTTGTAATTTACTAGAGGTTCTGAAATGTTATATTTTTGAAAATATGAAAATATGAAAATATTTTTTTGAATATGAATTAATTAATTAATGACTCACTCTTAGAGACTTCACTTGCTTCATTACTGAATGAATGTGTTTTTAAACAAATCTCTTGAATAAATGATTAAAAGACAAATACATTTTATTAGCAGTCACTTGTCGCCACCTACTGGTGTAACGATGTTATTGATATAATCTTTATTTAAAGGTGCCCTAGAATGTTCTTTCACAAGATGTAAAATAAGTCTAAGGTGTCCCCTGAATGTGTCTGAATGAATACCCCATACATTTTTTTAACTGCCTATTTTGGGGCATCATTAAAGGTGGTACAGAGGATCTTTCGTCGATTGATTTTTTTTAAATGAGCGCATGCGTAAGAACAACCCCCCTCCATTTCGATGGAACGCCTCCCAAAACTCGTGCACGAGTATTGGAACACGAGTGTTTACCACCGGCATTCGCTGTGTTATTAAGCCGGGCACACATTTAACGACTAGCTAAAACATTCTAAGACTATGCTCAACATACAGCGATTGTTTCTTGCTCCTGAAGCAGATTTATATACTTTCACATGGAATTTGAACACCGACTGTAATCGCAGACTAAACGCAACTGCCTCTGACTGGACGTGTTCGAGCGCGATCAGTCATAAGTATCAATTGACATTCATAATCGTTACAATCGTTAAGTGTGTGCGCGGCTTAGTGGATTCATTATGTCGGACTCACCGCAGGTAACTCATAATCTGCAGTTGTTACTCCTGTCTCCTGACAAAAACATTGCAGCCGCGCGTCTCTCACAAGGAACGTCATGGCAGTGATTGACAAGCCAGAGGGCCAATCCGCGCACGTCTCTCACAAGGAAGGTAATGGCAGTGATTGACAAGCCAGAGGGCCAATCGTTTACGCGATGATCGCGTAAACGATTGGCTGTTGTTTTTAAGGCCCTACCTCGTGCACAGATGATGTATATTAATAATATTACTTTCAGTGCACCTAATAAATAGTCTTTTATCAGTTAGTAAAGACAATTTCAAGTAATATTGCAAAAATGTTTAAAACAAAACATCCTATTTAGCACCTTTAACTATGCACCGATTCAGCGCGCGGCCCCTTTAAATCTCGCGCTCCCTGCCCCCCCGAGCTCTCGAATATAATACAGTGCATAAACAAAGTTCACACAGCTAATATAACCCTCAAATGGATCTTTACAAAATGTTCGTCATGCATACTGCATGCATGCTTCGGATCATGTGAGTATAGTATTTATTTGGATGTTTACATTTTACTCTGAATGAGTTTGAGGCTATGCTCCGTGGCTAACGGGCTAATGCTACACTGTTGGAGAGATTTATAAAGAATGAAGATGTGTTTATGAATTATACAGACTGCAAGTGTTTAAAAATGTAAATGGCGACGGCTCTTGTCTCCGTGAATACAGTAATAAACAATGGTAACTTTAACCACATTTAACAGAACATTAGCAACATGCTAACGAAACATTTAGAAAGACAATTTACAAATATCACTAAAAATATCATGTAATCATGGATCATGTCAGTTATTATCGCTCCATCTGCCATTTTTCGCTATTGTCCTTGCTTGCTTACCTAGTCTGATGATTCAGCTGTGCACAGATCCAGACGTTAATACTGGCTGCCCTTGTCTAATGCCTTGAACATGGGCTGGCATATGCAAATATTGGGGGCGTACATATTAATGATCCCGACTGTTACGTTTGAGACTCACTGTATGTCATTTCCATGTACTGAACTCTTGTTATTCAACTATGCCAAGGTAAATTTAATTTTTGATTCTAGGGCACCTTTAAAGAGTCAAGTTAAGCAGGGTGCAATGTGCAATTTTTAATAGTCCTTTACGATTGTTGCTTGTCAGACTGTACGATCATGATCCTCATGTCACACTGTGGGATCTCAGCTGTCCTATATGTCAGACTGTAAGACAGTCAAGATGCGTTAAAAATGCAAAAAAACTTGTCCAGAGTTTTACATCAACCCATACACATTTGGCGACTGAGCTGCATTACACGCGTGTCTGAAATGGTGGCTAACAAAGAAATCTGTAGCTTTAATTTTGATCACACTGCAGGACTGTTTGCCAAATCTTCTGACACTGCCAGAATTTCGTCAGAGGTAAAATTTGATTGCAACGGTCATTTATCAGCTGTCGGTGAACATGTCAAAGTAGCGATCAAAGACTTCAGATTTTAGCCTAGGATCAGAGGAATCATTTAGGATTCTCAAAATTTGTCTCAGACAACCAAATCATGGCCAAATCTCAGTGTGAACCCGCTTTTACTTTCAAAAGGTGAAAGTAGTCTGTATTTACACTATCGTTCAAAAGTTTGGGGTCAGTAAGATTTTTTTTTAATGTTTTAAAAGAAGTATCTTCTGCTCACCAAGCCTGCATTTATTTCATTAAAAATACAAATAAAAACAGTAATATTGTGAAATATTATTCCAATTTAAAACAGCTGTTTTCTATGTCAATATACAGTAAAGTGTAATTTATTCCTGTGATCAAAGCTGAATTTTCAGCATCATTACTCCAGTCTTCAGTATCACATGATCCTTCAGAAATCATTCTAATATGATGATTTGATGCTCAAGAAACATTTATGATTATTATCAATGTTGAAAACAGTTATTTACATTTTTATTTCATGATGCTATGATGAATAGAAAGTTCAAAAGAACAGCATTTGTCTGAAATCTAAATCTTTTGTAACATTAAACACCACCGTTCAATAGTTTGGGGTCAGTAAGAATTTTAATTGTATTTTTGGGGGATAGAAATAAAATTAATCAATACTTTTATTCATCAAGGATGAGTTAAACTGATCAAAAGTTACAGTAAAGACAATTATAATGTTAGAAAATATTCTATTTTAAATAAATGCTGTTCTTTTGAACTTTCTATTCATCGAAGAATTTTGAACTGTTTTCAACATTGATAATAATGAATGTTTCTTGAGCATCAAATCACAGGAATAAATTACACTTTACTGTATATTGACATAGAAAACAGCTGTTTTAAATTGGAATAATATTTTACAATATTACTGTTTTTGTTTGTAATTTTAATCAAATAAATGCAGACTTGGTGAGCAGAAGATACTTCTTTTAAAACATTAAAAAATCTTACTGACCCCAAACTTTTAAACGGTAGTGTATATCAGAACTATAAACTTTTATCCCAATACTGTGATCATTTGAATGATTGTAACAGAAATAATGAATCTGTGTGGTTGAAGAGAAGCTGTCGAAACTGTTGTGCAGTGTTTAGGTGCTCATATGAGAGCCACAGGTTTGAGTCTGGTCTGCGCCATTTCACACTCTGTCTGATAGAGCCAAAAACTGTATAAATATAATTAACTATACACTGACTTTGATGTTTTCATCAACAGGTAAAAAACGTGTTGAAATAGAGAAAAAGAGAGGACCGCAGAAAAAGTCCAAGAAGAAAAAGAAGGCACCAGGAAAAGGGGGGATGAAGCCAGAAGAAAGTGAATTGCCTTTAGGTGAAGAAATGAAAGGAGCAGCAGGCAGCGGAGCAGAAGAGGGCCAATCAGACAATGACGAGGAGGAAGAGAAGAACGCAGACGGTCCGTCCGTCACGGGTAACTTCTTTCTCGCTTTCATCTCTCGCTGTCTCTTCCACTTGCTCTCGCTTTTGTGCTTCCAGCTCAGTCTTTGAAATGTCACTCCAGCTGTCTGGGTGTCGTGTGATGGATAACCTTTATCATTGGGGTCACAGGCTGGTCCAGAGAGAGCAGTGTGGACACACGTGGCACTGAGACGGTTCAGAACGGAGAAAAGTTCATCCATGCAGTTAAAAGGGAGGTCAAAGAGGAGAAGAAAAGAGAGAAATCAGGTTGGTCTCTGCCTTGTATGTGTGTGTTCAATATATTCTTCTATCCCACCTTAACTACTATGTACTTAGGTAAAAAAAAAAGGTTA
The DNA here is from genome assembly GCA_003731715.1 of Anabarilius grahami. Lineage (NCBI taxonomy): Eukaryota > Metazoa > Chordata > Actinopteri > Cypriniformes > Xenocyprididae > Anabarilius > Anabarilius grahami. The sequence continues at coordinate 7,619,659 of RJVU01059915.1, forward strand.
GGTACAATGAGCTTGTGTTAATGTTGAATGGCAAAACACGTTTGCTGCTATTAAGGTGGGATGCAGATTCTTTTTGAACATGTATCATGCAAAAAAACTGATAATAAAACTATATAGTTATATAATTGAGTCTCTGAATTGATTACAAAATGCATCAGAATTAATGCACTTGTGACCTCTCATTCAAAATACAGTTCAACAGTTCCCACCCCCTTTTTCAGCGGCTGGTTCTAGAAGTATTTTTTTCCATTCATTTTTCCCTTAGGGATTTAAAAAAAAAAGTTTTTGTTAAAGAATTATAAGCCAAAGCCAATCAGATACGAGGTGAATCATAATTTTTTTTTTTGCAGTCAAGACTGTGTACTTTACGGCTTTAGTGAGGGAAAGAACTACAATCCCATGAAGCATTGCGAACAGCATAATCGAATTAAAACTGATGGAGAAATATAAAACTTCTCATGTACAAATGTTGATTTTTATTTATATATATATATATATATATATATATTAATTATATAAATTTTTTTTCGANACATAGGTATCTTTTTTCGACTCTCTGATTGGTGTAATTTTCTGTACAGCATCATGGGTAATGTAGTTTTTCACAAGGAATTCCACCGTTAAACGATTATTTTAAAAATAAGCTGAAATAATGTGGGCTGACGGCTTCAGCAGAAGCAATTACCATGGATTAACAAGCTCGTAGCTCACAGTAGGTCTGTCTTTAAAACTTTTCAAGTTATTGTTCAAAATCAATTTCTCTATGGAGAAAATGAATGGAGTTTTTACTTCTGGAATCCAACAGTGCACTCTAATTGCAGCTGGTTGCTGCCTTGCTTAGCAACTGTTATAGCATTATTATTATTAATAATTTGTTTAATTTTATATGACTTAATATTATTTATTTATTTAATTAATTAATTAATCAATTCATACATTTAAATAAATAAACATCTTGGGTCTTTAAAAACCTATGGTTTTTGTCGTCACTGACATCAAACCTGGTGTGAGAAAATGGAAACATTGTAAAGGCTCTTATGATATATCATTTATTGTTCATTTTAGATCTGTCTTTAAAAAAGAGAAAGCCTCGGTCCATTCTCCCGCTCAGTACTTCTATGGATCACCGACCCAAAGAGGAACTTCAACAGGACTGTCTGACACTCGCTGCTGTGAGACACTCGCATGGTAAGTCAGGAGCCCAACATCAGGCTTAAAAACATGTAGAAACATTAAAGGCCCGTTTTCACCAAGAACGATAACTAGATTAGCGTCCATACCAACTCAAATGATTGTTCCGTTTATTTTAAGCGTGCACTGCAGTTATGTGTTTTGCCACTTTAAATGCTCGAGCTCTTAAAGCAGGATGGATACTGAATGTCTATCAATGTTTTTATCATTCATCAGCTGGAATAAAAATCGTTCTGTAAGTGATCCCAACTATATTGTTCGTATTTGCCATTATTGTTAAACTTGTGGCGTGGATAACGCTTTTGTGTTATATTTAGAACTATATAAATATCGTTATCATTATAGTTATCGTCCCTGGTGTGAACGGGCCTTAAGAAACAAGCTTTGCATATATGCGGCTGCTAAATTAATAAATATAAATAAATCTCTGAGATGTTTACTGTTGTATAATACTGCAGTTGTCCTGCTGAAACACGTTCTGTCCTAGTTCTTCTGTGACAAGGCAGATGAACTGCAAAAGGATTGAATGCTGTTTGTGAATACTTAGTGGCAAAAGCACCTGCTGCATGACTGGATTTAATCAACACCCGGACTCTGTTCTAATCATTCTCAGGGACTTTAATAAAGCCATTCTCTCACGTGAACTTCCAAAATACAGACAGCATGTTACTTGTCCCACCAGAGACAGTAATACACTGGATCACTGTTACACAACAATAAAGGATGCATATCACTCTGTCCCACGGGCAGCTTTGGGGCTCTCTGATCACTGTCTAGTTCATCTCATACCGACCTACAGACAGAAACTAAAATCAGCTAAACCTGTAGCAAAGACTGTAAAGAGATGGACCACCGAAACAGAGCAGGCTTTACAATCCTGTTTCGAATGGACTGATTGGAGTGTTTTTGAAGCTGCTGCCAGCGATCTGGACGAGCTCACAGAGACTGTAACTTCATATATCAGTTCCTGTGAGGATTTGTGCATTCCTACAAAGACTCATTTAACTTACAACAATGACAAACCCTGGTTCACTGCAAAACTCAGCCAGCTCCGTCAGGCCAAAGAAGATGCTCACAGAAAAGGGGACAGAGTCTTGTACAAACAGGCCAAATACACACTGGAAAAGGAGATTAGAGTGGCAAAGAGGAATTATTCTGATAAACTTC